>JAVXUP010003542.1:0-63875 GCA_033070095.1 Escallonia herrerae | reverse complement strand
TTCCGCCACTGCTTATGATAAGGTACATTTTACCAATTAACCCTCGTCCAGCTCATGAACTGACCGTGTTGCCATGTGGTCCAAATAAAACTTTGGTGACATGCCATAAAAAACTTACCCACAACAACAGATAGTGGTATCTCTTTTTTCCAAGCGCCAATTCTTGGTACCACTAACTCAGGTACCATTTTATGTGTGTGTAATATCTGTAACATCAAATGCTGGTTTTCGGGAGAAGCAAAATGTTAGGCTTATTTCACTTTGTTTGATAAAACTTAACAAGTATAATGCACTTCAACTTTTAAGCCAGCAAAAACAGCTCTCACTAGTAACTTGATCAAAACTTCCCACTGAGTTAGAAACTCCTGAGACCTTGCAAGTAAGCCCTTGCATACTTATCTAATGTTACATTTTTCGTGCTTACCTTTAGGTATTTTGGTGTCCCATCTGTGGCCAGTGAAACTTCATGATTGTTCCCCTGTTTGGAAATTGATTTTGTTCCCCACAACCATCAAAAACTAAAGTTGTGCATCCTCATTATTTTGTTTTACTTTTCATTTAGGAAAGGTGGTTAAATCATGGCATGCTAGTGAGTTTACCATCATCATTTGTTTGAATTTTGTGACGTTGGAGGGACATGAAGTTTCACCTGACCAACCAACCAAAATTTCCCGATCCCAATAAATCATAACTCAGAGTGGTCACCAAATCAAAAGAGTGGTCAACCTTTCTAATCACATTTATCAACTTACTTGATTAGATACGATATTCACTCACATGTATCACGTAATGTTTCTTTTGTTCTTGCTCCTGTCGTTGTTCCTTTTTCTCTTTCACGGGGTTTTGAAGTGGTGAAATAGTTTCGACAAGTTTTACGATGCATCATTTTAGTTTTTGTTGTGAAACTTAATTAATTTTTGAAGATATGATGGCATGTAACCAACAAATAAGATACGTGAACGTATAATGACAGCTGAAACATTCTTTGTCAAAGACTCTCATCAATTCTCGCACATTGTACCACATTAATTTCACCACGGTTAGCAAGGGCATATAAGGGACTTCCAACTTTTTTCTAAATGCATTCAATTCATTTTGTCATTTGCATATATACCTATTTGTGTTTGTTCCTCGGGAAAACATGTTGGGGCCACATTTGGTATTCCTCAGAAAAAATTTCTAATCTATATAAAACCCTGATCTAGAGGTAGAGAGAGAGAGAGAGAGTGCATCGCCATAGCAGACCTACAGCAAAGGCGTAACAAAAATTAATTTAGAAATGAGATGTCACGATAGACAACATCTTACACTAACAACGGTCCAATATTAATAGAAATTTTCAAAAAACTATTCTTTTGTTCTTTTCTATTCTTTCACTAGGACAATTAAGATGTCCTAAACTTACTACACAATAGTGAAGTGGTTATGGCGAGACACAAAAATCTGGCCAACCTCCGTGATCGCTAGCGAGTGATGACTGATGCTCAACACTGGTCTAGAATATACACAGAACCTAGAGATTCAAAATTCACCCTACGATTCCTACTACTCCTACGGATGGGTCTAGGGGCTTCCTTGGAGTAATCAAACAAAAATGGTGTCCCTACATTGTAAGATGTCAATGTGTTACTTACTTCAATTCCGAGGGACACTATAATTATGTAAAGAACTATACGATTGTTTGCGTCTAGCTGCAAATCTCCAATGGGATATGGGCAAAGCTACACTCAATTCATAATGCAAGGTCTTCTTTCAAGTGTTACAAAGCGACTGCAAAGTACAATTAATGTAAAGGAAATTGAAACAAAGTCAATAAGATATTGATGTGTTGAGTTGTATCATATTCCTTCTTCACTCTCCTTTCTATATGTCATCCTTGATTGTTGAAGCGTATCTGGGTCTAACCGTTCAAAACTATTAACTGACGTATAATCATTCAAAATTGTCGATTGTCATAGCTTCAATTGACAGCTGAATAACCGGTCTCATGTCTTTTTGCTATCAAGCTCTCCTTCGTCCGTTAACTACCACTTATCATTATCCGTGTTTAAGTCATGATTATTGGTTAACAATAAAATTTATGCCAATAATGACATATAATCAAGAGTAGGGCATCAAATCTAATTTATAAAATCCAGAAAGGCAATGATCCTACTGATCCTCGGAGCCTGCCCAAAATTTACAGCCAGAACGTTGGTCCCATAACTTCTGAACAACAGTTTCTTGGCCACAAAGTTGTATAAAGAATTAGTGGTGTTCGCAAATTTTTCCGTAAAATAGAACCAGACCGAGGTTGGAAAAATAACCATAATCTTCGGGTCACTTAAGATCCTGAAATGCTGATCAAGCGTGTTGTTGACCGTGTGTATGCGTCGGAATGTGCATTTTTTTTTGTTTGCTGGCAGATTTAATCAAGAATTAGTGATCAAAATGTTCATGTGTCTTCTGGGTGTGACGGTGTGTGTGACTCTATGGTGTGCCTCTGAGTGGCAGTATGTGTAGTATCTGAGTACTCTCTGTCTCTGTGTGTGTGTGTGTGTGTCTGTTGTGTGTGAGTTTGAGTTTGAGTGTGAGTGTGTGGGTGTGTGTGTTCTTTATCCTGGCAGCTTTGAGGCATTTACAGTCATCGCACTGGGGAGATATGCAGAGAGTGGAAGTATGGAAAATACAATGGCAAAAGTATGTTCTCTTGAATTCTTACCAGGTGAAAAAGAGAATGAACTCAAGGAGTCAAAACTGAGATCTTCCTCAGAAATAAAGTGGTCAAAACCAATCATAGTGTATCCAATTATGGTGTATTATGGAATCTCACGAGGAAATGTTGGACAGACAATGATTTCACAAGGCCTTGGCTTCTTTTGATACCCACCCAATTTAATTATGTACTCATTTTGTATTTGATCCAACTTCCTCCGTGTTTTGAGCTTTAGAAGATAAATGATCAAACTTCATTAAATTTATATTAAATTAGGTTTAAGTTATTTGATAACAATAGATAAATTTTGATTTGATTTGATTCAATGTGCTCAAAACTAATTAAATTCAGAGTCCTCATTTTTTTGGCTTCTGATTTAATTTTAGAAAATCGGGTCTGACAAAAAAGAATTACTACGAGATCCTCACATATAAGCATACATTAAATGCTTCTTTAAATACTAACACATTATTATGGTCATTTTGGCACACTAAACTTGTTCAGACATGTTCAACAACTTTTAATTTATCATGTTTAAAATAAATTAAAGCTTATTTTTCAAAAACTGAATCTGATTTCATCAAAAACTATTCCTGAGAATTAATCTTAAAGGAACTCTTAACAGTAACGTACATGCAAGCAGTTAGTTGGAGTTCAAGCACATATGAAAGAAGAGAAGTACGTTACACTAACAATCAAGATAAACTGTAAGCACCGAAAATTCACAAAACCGTTCCCAACTAGTTTGAACTCCAAAAAAAAAAAGGAAGATGATGTGCATTGATTCCTATGTTTCAGTTGCTATGCAACACAATAAGAAGAATAATAATAAGAATAATACATGCTCGATCTGGAGCAAGTGAGTCATGCAAAAATCCAAAAGGCAGAAAGGGGTTTGTTTAGGAGTGAAGCAAAGTTTGGTGGCCTACTCTCTGCAAAAGCCAACACACTTTCAACCAATTTTAGAGCACGAAGAAAACTTTTTCAGTTTGTTGGACTTGGCGGGAGGTGGTGTTGTGTTTGTGGGGTTCACAGGATTATCCAGAAAAACCAAACCAGAGAGCCCGATCTTCTCTCTGTGTGTCTCTGTGTGTGTGTGTGTGTTTGGGTTTACAAGGCATGGCATGTCTCTCCCTGCCCTTCACCATAGAAATAGAAATATATTTCTCTCTTCCCTCACATGTGAGAACATGTTCGTATATAACGTCCACATGGTGCTAACCAACCACCACCTTCTTTACTAGATTAAGGACCACAGTGGCTTGAGACTGCATCCTAAACTCTCTTCCGCCCCCACCTCCTTCCCCTCTCTCCCCGGGGATAACGATGACTTTCAGGATTACATTTTTAGCGTAATGAGTTATATGTAACGTTATTTGATTGTAACCGTATAAGAGCGTTGTAGCTTCTTTTTTATAGTCTACCTTGTTCAAAGTTATAACTTCTTCTTACAACTGTTCTTGTTTTAAACGTGAATACATGCAAAATAAAAAGTTCCCATCGTTTTCATTGAGAAAATTAAAGCATTTACTCTTCACCGTTGAAGAGGAGCACCTGAGGTACAGAAGATAAGAAGAAACAATGAAGATAAATTAAACTATCAAAATGTTTAAATCAAGAGACACCTTTTTTTTTTTTTATAAAATAAGAGACACCCCGTGTTATGGTGGGGACCCCCTACCCGTTTATTATTGTGAAAATATAAGAAACTTCAAAGGGGAATATAAAACTTACCTCGGATACAAGAAAAAGGAGGGTGGGACATATATACTCCAAGCCCCTTTGAAAACATGGATATCCAGAAGTTTGGAGGACATGGACCTAGGGCCCCGGGAATTACTTTTGTCTCCTACACTAATATATACAATTTCTATCCAAATTATATGCAAGAGGCATTATTTTTAATGATATAAAAGTGAATTTCTCCATGGACCCCACAAACTTTCACAAAGTACGACGTAAAAGATAGGTCCAAAAAATTTGGAATCAATGAGTTATCGTATAAGTCAGGATTAGGTAAAAACATTATGTTATAATGTGATGTAATAAACTCGAGTTGCATGGATCACTGTCTTCTTCTATTTTTTTCATCATTAATTTTTTACTTTTTTCAACCTCATAAAAAATATAAAAGAGCATTTGACTCTCTTAAACAAACATCACCTCAAGGAAGACTTTGTACATGGACAAAATTTTCTAGAGGGTAGGTTAAGAAAAGGATGCATTACAATAAAAGAGGTATTTACCGGCAGACTTTTAGCGATGGACAAAAATGTATCGCTAAAAGTCACATTTAGCGACGGAACCCCCCGTCATATATGATTGAAAGGTGAAGAGAAAGATAATTATATTAGAGAGCATTATAAACTGAGTACAATGAGACATTTATATAGGCAAAAGAAAATTATCCTACCAGAAACAGAAAAAAAATCATATATAAGTTAAGAGAACTCTAGAATATTCTAAAAATAAGAAAATAGGGAAAAGGTAATTACTAGATTAATTTATATCATCTAACATCTCCCCTTAAACTCAAGTTGGTAGAGAAGAACAAGCTTTAGTTTGAGGGCTAAGTCCAGAGCAATGTCCTGATACCAGCTGCACTAAGTGAGATCCAAGTTGAGATGAATGTCATGTGTAGAGTCTGGCGATGCAAGAACAGACATGCAAGAGTGCCAGGGCAAAGTTCGACAACCATTAAGGTCTCAAGGCGAGGTTCGGCGATTAAGAATAGATCATGAGTCCCTAGGCGAGGTCCGGCAACTAAGAATGAGGTCTGCAAACTAAGAACAGAGCAGGAGTCCCGGGGCGAGGTCCGAAAACCGTAAAGGTCTCGGGGTGAGGTCCGACAACTAAGAACAAGATATGAGTCCCAGAACGAGGTTCGCAGACTAAGAACAAATCAGGAGTCTCGGGATGAGGTCCGACGACCATAAAGGTCTTGGGGTGAGATCCGACGATTAAGAACAAGATAGGAGTCAGAACAAGACAGGATTAGGATCCATTAAAGGAACCGAGTGAGAGGTATGGTGGCATGATTGGCAGCATTGTGATTGCTGGAGGGAACGGAATTTTATGGGGTGTAGGCTTAGGATTTGGGCTAAAGGAAATCGACAGAAGTAACTGAAGAAGGAAACAATTTTTTTTGTTTGAGCAAAAGAGATAAGCTAGAGTTGATGAACAGTAAGATTAGGTGGTGGCTGGGTTTCACTATAAGCAAAGATCATTGTATAAAAAAGGTAGGAAAGAAAGACCAAAGTTCCGAACTTAAGAAGCAAAGAAAAGCACGAAAAGAAACAAAAGCACATGAATTGGCTGGGCAAACGACAGAAGGCCGTCTGGCGGAATTTGTGAAAATAGTTGAAAGACTCTCAAACCGGATTGTATGTCTTAGATACCATGATAGAAAAGGTAAAGAGAAGGATAATTATATTAGAGAGCATTATAAACTGAGTACAATGAGGCTTTATATATGTAAGAGAAAATTATCCTACCAAAAACAGAAAAGAGAATCCTATTTAAGTTAGGAGAACTCTAGAATATTTTAGACATAGGAAATAGGGTAAAGTTAATTGTCATATTAATTTATATCATCAACAGTATAAAATTTGTCGGTAAAAACTTTTACCGATGGACATTTTCATCGATAAAAGTTTTTACAGACTGATTTTATACAATGGGGTTTGAGCGACGGAATATCCGTCGCTAATAAAAAAAATTCAGTCGAAATTTTTAAATATTTTGAAAAAAAAATTAACGACAGTGTCTTTAGCGACGGACTTTTCCGTCATTAAAAGTATAAAAAATACTTTTAGGGATGGACTTTTAGTAACGGCATGGTCCGTCGCTAAAAGTGAACCCCAATAAAACCAAAAATTTCCCCTTCTTTTCTCTCTCTTTCTTTCTCTATTTCTCTCTTCATCACTGTCATTCACTCCATCACCGTTGTTCTCCCACCCACCTCTCACCCATCTCCTCTACTTTCACCCTCCCCCTCCCAGTTGCCCCTCTCCTCTACCGTCGCTCTCCCGCTCCCCCACCGTCCCTGTCCTCTGCCGCCACCCCTCACCTCTGTGGCCCACCGCCTATCCACTACAGGACCAGTCGTCACCCACTGCCCATCGCAAGTCGGCCAACAGCCACTACCCATCCTCGGTATGTATTTAATATGATTTGTTATAGTGTAATTAAATCCTAATTTGTTATAATTGTATTTAATTTGTTGTAGTGTAATTGTATTTAATTTGTTATAATATAATTGTATTTAATTTGTTGTAATGTAATTGTAACAATTAAACCTTAATTACCCCTAATTTGTTTTCAATTAATCCTAATTATCCTTAATCTAACCAATTAAGAGTAATTAACCCTAATTGAACAAATTAATCATAATTAAACCCGATGAACCCTAACTAAACCAATTAACTGTAATTAATCCTGATTAAACCTAATTGAACCAATTTGCCCTAATTAATCTCGATTTATCCTAATTGAACCAATTAACCCTAATTAGCCCTGATTAATCCTAACTAAACCAATTAACCGTAACAAGCCCCCATCAAACCTATTTGAACTAGTTAACCCTAAGTAAACCAAATTAACCCTAACTAAATCCTAATTACCCGTAATTGAACCAATTAATCCTGATTAAACCTAATTAAACCGATGAGCCGTAATTAATCATGATTAATCGCTAAAAGTGAACCCCAATAAAACCAAAAATTTCCCCTTCCTTCTTTTCTCTCTCTTTCTTTCTCTATTTCTCTCTTCATCGACGTCGTTCACTCCATCGCCGTTGTTCTCCCACCCACCCCTCAGCCATCTCCTCTGCTTTCACCCTCCCCCTCCTAGCCGCCCCTCTCCTCTACCGTAGCTCTCCCGCTCCCCCATCACACCTGTCCTCTGTCGCCACCCCTCACCTCAGTTGCCCACCGCCTATCCACTATAGGACCAGTCGTCACCCACTGCCCATCGCAAGTCGGCCAACAACCACTACCCATCCTCGATATGTATTTAATATGATTTGTTATAGTGTAATTAAATCCTAATTTGTTATGATTGTATTTAATTTGTTATAGTGTAATTGTATTTGATTTGTTATAATGTAATTGTATTTAATTTGTTGTAATGTAATTGTAACAGTTAAACCTTAATTACCCCTAATTTGTTTCCAATTAACCCTAATTACCCTAATTTAACCAATTAAGAGTAATTAACCCTAATTGAACAAATTAATTCTAATTAAACCCGATGAACCCTAACTGAACCAATTAACTGATTAAATTATTCCTAATTAAATTTACCTAATTGAACCAATTAACCCTAATTAGCCCTGATTAATCCTACCTGAACCAATTAACAGTAATTAGCCCCCATCAAACCTATTTGAACTAGTTAACCCTAAGTAAACCAAATTAACCCTAACTAAATCCTAATTACCCGTAATTGAACCAATTAACCCTGATTAAACCTAATTGAACCAATTAATCCTAATTAATCGTAAGTAACACTTATTAAACCTAATTAACCAATTAACCCTAATTAATTAAACCCTAATTACCCGTAGTTGAATAACTTAACCGTAATTAACCCTATAATTGAACGAATTATCCCTAATTAAACTCAATTAATCCAAATGAAACCAATTAACTACAATTAATCCCGATTAAACCTAATTGAACCAGTTAATATTAATTAAACCAATTCACTACAAGAAAAACTATTTTTTACGATGGACTTTTAGCGACGGAGTATAATCGTCGCTAAAAAACCTTTCAGCGACGGAAAACACCGTCTGTAAAAGTCGTCGGCAAAAAACATTTATCAACGGAATATACCGTCGGTAATAGTTTTGCCGACGGACTTTTACCAACAGAATATTAGCAACAGTGTAATCGTCGCTAGAATTTTTTTATAAAATATCTAAGAATTTAGCGACAAAAAATCCGTCACTAAAATATTCGTCGGTGAAAGTTTTTAAAATAGGACTTTCTGCGACGAACTTTTAGCGACGGTATTTGTCCGTCGCTAAAAGTCCTTATATATAACAGGTTCATCTTTCTCTCTCTCCACCCCGTTTCTCTCTGTCTATCACTCTCACCTACTCACCGATGATTTTTTTACCGGCGGTCTCCCTCTCTGGCCACCCACCTCCGGCGACATCACCCCCTCCCCCCCACGTCGTGCCCCTCCATATCAGCGTGCCACTAACTCAGCGCCACCAATTCCTCCACTACCTGCCACCAAGGCCCTCCATTTTTGCTGCGCCACCAACGCCGCACTCGCCACACCACCTCTCTGTATGTCTATTTGTCCTAATTTGCTTTAATGCATGTTTAAGTGCCATTTGCCCTAATTTTCAGATGCTCTCATTTATGTCCTAATTTGCCCTAATTTGTTTCTGGAATGTCGATATGTTTCTTATAATTTCAATTATTTTTAATTGCTGATGAAATTGATTTTGTAACTGATTGATTAGTTTGTTTAATTGCTGATGGAATTGATGCCTACATTTGTATATTACAAAATATGGAGAATTGAGACTTTAGATATGATATGGAGCATTTGAGAATTAAGAATGCTGAAGGAGGAGGGACTCAATTGGATTGAGTGTGTGATTTTTATTAATTTTTATTACACTGAGCATTTGAGAATTGAGATTGTTGACGGAAGATGGGACCCAATTCGATTGTTGCCCGGAGGTGTCCGACACGTGTCTGGATGTGTCGATGAGGTGTCGAGGCGTTGGTAGGTCACGGACACCGCGTCCGATCTACACCGATACCTAAAAATGTCACATTTTGGCTTTATACTTGTGGACACCTCTTGAATCGAATCCTAAATTAAACTAATTGAACCCTAAATTGAATGTCGTAATCCAATCGAACCCTAAATTAAACTAATTGAACATTAAATTGAATGCCCTAATCTAATCGAACCCTAAATTAAACTAATTGAACCCCCTAATTGATATGCAAAATTGAATGCCCCAATTCAACCGAACCTTAAATTGAACTAATGAAATCCAATCGAATCCTAAATTGAAGTAATTGAACCCTAAATTGAATGCCTTAATCAAATTGAACCCTAAATTGAATGCCCTAATCCAACCAAACCCTAAATTGAACTTATTGAACTCCCTAATTGAATGCCCCAATTCAACCGACCACTAAAGGGAGGAGTGGCTGGTACGGTGAAGTGCCGATTCTTCGAGCCACGCCTGTACTGGAAGGACTGGGATGTCGCTGCGAGGGAGTCCCTATGGGAGGAGTGGCTGGTACGGTGAAGTATTTTTTTAGCGATAGTATTTGTTTAATTAGAGTTTGTTTTCTGTAGTTAATTTGTGTTATTGAATGCCTTACAGGAGGGGTTCACGTTTGACTCGCCTGAGCAGCAGGCACTGGGGCAGCAGGCCTTCTTTGCTTACATCGGCAAAAATTACCGCCGATGGCTCCACGACGCAAGGGACCGGGCGAAGAAGATGCTGCCCGAGGGTGCCCCAATGACGGAGATGACGAGATATCCCCCACATTGGATATCTCCGACTGTATGGACGGTGATGATAGATCGGTGGGCTGTGGATCCAGGTTGGGACGCCAAGAGTAAGTGCGGGGCTGAGAACAGACAGAACAAAGATCCGACCCACACGGGGGGGTCGGTGCCACACGACATCGTCCGACACAAGAATGCGGTCGAGCACCCGGATCTGGAGGACGATGAGGTCATAGTTCTGACGTATAATCAGACGCACGTGCGGAAGAAGGACAAGGACGAGGCGCACCGAGCGGGCGACTATATTTCAGATATTGCCCGGCGGATCGATGTGAGTCAATTTGTTTAAGTTGTTAATTTTTTGTCTTTCTATCCTCAATGTCTGTTGCGTTAATTAATGCCCTAACATATCTTTATATCACTTTTTTTCAGCCCTCGTATGAACAGCTTAGGGGGTCCGAGGAGCAGTCCGGACAGCCATCAGCGTCCACTAGTACAGGTGCGAGTACTGGGGCGTTGAAGCGATGGCTGGATACGCCAGAGGTCGTCAATCGGCCGAAAGGCCGCATACGCGGCCTGCCTAGTCAGACTGCTCGTGCCGTGATAGGAGCGTCCTCACCCCCCACTGCCCCTCCACAGACACCGGCTCCTCGGCATCCGTTGGACGACGAGGAGATCGCGCGCATTGCTACGGTGGTGTTAAGGATGATCAGGATCAGGGAGCAGGGTACCGCAGCTGGACATGCCGAGCCGGCCCCGAATCAGCAGGATCCAGATCCGGGACTCGGCAACCCATGATGAGCCTCTTCTCGTGCCCGGTCCCATCCCCCGCGCCCGGCTTGTACTCTTCTCCCCTCCCCTAACCAGCTGTATCCGGTTCCCAGCTTGTACATAATGAGTTTTTTTTATGATTAAGTTTACATATTTCTTTGTGTATTGATTATTACGTGTTGTTGTTGAGGATTGATTATTGCGCGTTGTTGTTGATGATTGATTTTTTTATTACAGGTTTGGGCATTAGAAAAATAAAAAAAAATTTTAAAAAAAATTTGACTTTTGGCGACGGATTATATCCGTCGCTAAAAGTTTTTTATTACAATCGATGTTTAGCGACGGAATATTCCGTCGCTAAATAAGACATTTCACGACGGAATATTCCGTCGCTAAAATATTTATTCCGTCACTAATTTAACAAAAAAAATTAAATTAAAATACTTAAAATATAATTAGAGACGGATATTCCGTCGCTAATTAATAAATAAATTTGTCGCAAAAACTTAAATATTACACGACGGATTTGAAAATTCCGTCGCCAAACTATTAGTGACGGGCTTTTATACGAAGGACTTTTAGGGACGATAAATACGTCGCTAAAACATTTAGCGACGGATTTTTCCGTCCCATCGCTAAAAGTCTTTTTTCTTGTAGTGATTAACCTTAACTAAACCCTGATTAAATCCTAATTAGCCCAGATAAAGCCTAATTAAATCCAAAGTATTATTAGCCCTGATAAACCTTAATAAACCCTTATTATTATTATTATTATTATTATTATTATTATTATTATTATTATTATTATTATTATTATTATTATTATTATTATTATTATTGTTATTATTATTATTATTATTATTATTATTATTATTATTATTATTATTATTATTATTATTATTATTATTATTATTATTATTATTTTATGATTATTTTTATAACTATTATTGTAATTATTTCTCAATTTTTTGTAGAATTTAGCGACATTGATCATGGTTATTCATTGTTGTAGAATTTTTGTAACTTCCGAACTTAAACCGAAAGGTCAATCATCGACTCGACAATCCCAAAATCCTAATCCTAATAATAATGATTGAATCTTATTAACTAAGCCCTAAGTAAGTCCTAATTAGCCCTAATTAATCTTAATTAGCACTAATTAATTGTAATTAACTCTTAATTAAAGTCTAGTTGCCAACAATTAACTCTAATTAAATCAATTAACTATAATTAACCTCAAATAGCTCGAATTAAGCAGTCGTAATTAGCCCATATTAACACTGATGAACCCTAATTCAATGATAATTAAACTCTAATTAAAACTAATCAATCATAATTAAACTCTAATTAACCCTAATTAAATTTAATTAACTCTAATAACTTTAATTAGCCCTACTTAGCCTTAATTAGCCCCAATTAACCTTAATCAACACTAATTAACTCACCATCAAATCATTGAAGACTCCTCCGCCAACTACTTCTACCAACCAGCCTCACCTAGATTCAAGTGACCTCTATCTTAGACTAACCTCAAGGTCGAGTTACAGTCACAGGTATAGATCAGAGGCTGATCCGAGTAACCAGCCAGAAAAGGAGACCGGGGAACACACTACAAAAAGCGGTTCATGTTACCGATGTGATCCCTCATTAGAGGACAACATAGATTCACCCCTATTCTAGTCAGCAAATCCCGAGGTCGGTGCCTTTCAGAAAAAGGACATCCCAAAGGACGAATTTATCACGAGGAACGATGAGTTTGCCCCTAAGGGCGAGCTTATCGACAAGCCATTTCCGAGCCCAGCTCACAGAGATTCTCTCCTCCAATGGGGGATTCCGAATATCCTTTATCCGAAGCAATTAAAAAGGCAAAACTGACTTCCAACTTTAGGAGTAGCGATCCTGGGGAGCACGTTTACCAGTTATAGACGAACATGTTGCTCCTCCAGGTCTCTGACGTTATTCTGTGCCGCGATTTTTGACAACCCTAAGAAAGACCCTGCATGCCTGATTCAAATCTCTGCAGTCAAGGTCCATTCACTCCTTCATTCAGCTATCAGGCCTATTTCAAAAGCATTTCGTGATCAGTCGCACCAGTAGAAAAAACTCTGCAAGCCTCCTCAACATAGTGCAAGAAAAGAACGAGTCCCTGTCCTATTATTTGGGTCGTTTAACGTAGTTACACTAGAGGTCGACAACTTGGGCGAGTTAATAAAATACATGGCGTTTCTGCGCGGCCTCGACCTACATCAAAATTTGCATTCGCGGTCAACAAAAGTCCCCCCAGAAGCATGAGAGTACTGTTAGACAAGGCTAAAAAGTACATCCAAGCTAAGGAATACCTGAAAAGGCATAAAGGGAGCCGAAAAGACAACATGCAAGAACAAGGAAAGCGTTCTCGTGATGATAGTCCTGGAGGCAAAAGAAACTCCAAGCGCTCGAGATGGGATGTGCGACGCCCTAAGGAGCCATTTAATATGAAGAACTTGACACATCTAAAGACCTGACTGTCGCAGATTCTTCATAAGATAAGGGACAAGGAGATCCTAAACTGACCAAACAAAATGAGGTCAACCCTGAGCAAGCGAGATAGGAATTTATGGTGCCGATACCACAACAATCATGGTTGTAACACCGATAATTGTAAATCACTCAAGCGTGCGATTGAGGCCTTCAACAAACGCGGACATTTAAAAAAATACGTCTCACAAAAAGATGATATAAGAAAAACGACTCACGTGGTTGGAAGAGAAGAGGTGCAAGAAAACGCAAGCACTATCAATATCATCTCGAGGGGCATTGCAGTAGGAGGCTCATCTAGACAGTGGTGCAAGGCTTATGCGAGCGAGAGAGGCGTGCACCACTAATTGACCCCGGCAAAGAAGTAGAAGACGAGCCAATACCTATAATTTCCTTTTCAGAAGATAACGAAGGGGAAATAAATATGCCCCATGATGACCCGCTATTTGTTTTCCAACCTTTATGTGTCGTGTGAAGGAATCATTGCATAGCCTGTCGCCGTTGGCACACCCCTCTCCCCCCAGCTCAAGCAAAGTTAATGTTAGAGTTTGTTGTAGTTCGCATCCATAGCCTACAATGTCATTCTTGGCTAGACAGTGCTAAACCAGTTGAAGGCTGTGATGTCCACATTTCACATGAAGATGAAGTTCCGCATAGAGCACGAGACACGAGGCCCTCGTTATTAAAGATTTGAGAAACAAAACCAAGACTCAGAGGGGTAAGCCAGTCGAAGACCTCGTGGATATCGAGATATATTTGATAGTAAAGACAACATGGTACGAATTGGGACAAGTCTCAAGGAAGACCTCAAGCTCAAGCTTGTCAGCCTCCTGCGAAGTTACTCAGACATCTTTGCATGGACAGCTTCTGATATGCTTCGGATCAATCCCAAGGTAATAACACACAAGTTAAACATGGACCCGTCTAAGAAACCGGTCAAGCAGAAGAAGCAAACATTCGCCCCAGAGAGGCAAGTAAAGAAAAGGAAGAAGTGGACAAGCTACTAGAGGCCAGATTATTAAGGAGATTCACTACCCGAACTAGATCGCCAACATTGTTATGGTTCCAAAACCAGGCAACCGATGGCATATCTGCATTGACTTTACAGACCTTAATAAGGCATGCCCAAAAGACACTTATCTGTTTCCTTGGATCGACATCCTCATTGATGCCACCTCGGGGCATGAGTTTTAAGTTTCATGGATACCTACTCAGGATACAATCAAATAATGATGTATGAAGATGACGTCCTTAAAACATCATTCATCACAAAAGTGGGGACTCTACTGTTATAAGGTAATGCCCTCCGGGCTTAAGAACGTAGGGGCTACATATCAGCGCTTGATAAACACAATATTTGGTGACTTAATCAGGAAGAATATGGAGGTGTATGTGGACGTTATGTTAGTAAAGAGCGTTAAGGCAGAGTCTCATGTCGAAGATCTCAAGGAACTCATCATCTTAAGAATTTATGAGATGAAATTAAACCCACTTAAATGTGTGTTCGGAGTGGCATTCAGGTTCTTGGGATTCATGGTTTCTCAACGAGGCATTAAGGCCAATCCAAGGGAAATAAGAGCCATTCAGGCCATGAAACCACCTAAGTCGGTCAAGTAAGTACAAGAGCTCACAGGTAGAGTCGCCGCCTTAGGAAGATTCATGTCCAAGTCCGCAGAAAGGTGTCTGCCCTATCAGGAAGGCAAAAATTTTTGTTTGGATAGTCGACTGTCAAAAGTCTTTTAAAGACTTGAAACAATATTTAGTGTCTCCCCCTCTCCTCACCAAGCCCCTTACACGGGAAGACCTCTTCCTTTACCTATAGCTGAGCGAGGTAGCGATCAGCGCCGTCCTGGTTGGACAAGAGAACAATAAGCAAAAATTCATCTACTATGTGAGTAAAGTCTTACAAGATGTGGAAACCAGGTACCCCCATGATAAATAAGATGGCTATTTCCAATCACACACAATCATGGTCCTTGCTGACCAGCCTTTGGAAAAGGTTTTGCAAAGCCCTGAAGCGTCGGGAAGACTGGTCAAGTAGTCGGTAGAATTAACATCAAGTATAAGCCCCGTGTTGCAATTAAGGCTTAAGCCTTGTCAAATTTCATAGTTGGATTTTCTGTGCTAGAGGACCCCCCATAACTGATTATATCCAAGGCTTCAGACCTATGGCTTCTTTATGTAGATGGTTCCTATACAGCTGGCAACAGTAGAGCAGGTCTTATCCTGATCAGCTAGAAGAAGTTTATCATTGAATACGCACTTCATTTCAGTTCCCTAGCCTCTAATAATGAGGCTAAATATGAACCACTCCTCGTGGGGATAACGCTAGCACATTCCTTGAGGTAGATTTTTTATCCAGTTATAGCAATTTTCAATTAGTAGTGAACAATATTCTGGGAGAATATGAAGCCAAGGATGACAGAATGATCCAATATCTTCAAACCGTGAGGACTCTTGCGGCAAAATTAGAGAACTTCACTATCTGCCACATAACTAGAGACTAGAATGCTCAAGCAGATTCCTTATCAAGGTTTGCGTCCACGGACGTCTCCAAGTTTTCGCTCGTAGTGTACATTGAGCTTTTCATGGAAAAGATCATCAGCCCTAAGGCTAAAGTCGAGGTGGTAGAACGAGAACCTTGTTGGATGGACTAGATCATATAGTACCTTACTATGGGCATTACTTAAAGAACGCAACGAAGCACTCAACTTGAACGCCAAATCCTCCCAGTACACCCTCTTTGACGGGGCATTATACAAAAAGTCCTTTAGTCTACCATATCTCAAGTGCTTAAGCCCCAAGGAAGCTGCTTATGCGCTGCAGGATGTCCACGAAGGCATATATGGGCAGCACCTAAGGGGAAGAACCACAAGATCCTAAGTTAAAGTTACTACAGGCCAGGGATGCAAAAGGACACCATTGGCTTTACAAGGAGATGCGACAGGTGCCAAAAGTTTGCACCCATTTCCCATATGCTGGCAGCCGCATGTAGCAAGTTGACCTCCCTGATCCGCTTCGCAATGTGAGGAATGGACATCTTGGGCCCATTTCCCATGGCTACCAGCCAACGGCATTTTGTGATAATCGTCATTTACTATTTCACCAAATGGACTGAAGTCGCGGCACTGGCCATGATAACATCCATAAAGTGTGAAGATTTCTTCTGAAAAAATATTGTTTGCCATTTTTTGGATTTTGAAAGTCCTAATAATTGACAATGGGAAACAGTTTGAAAACTCTAACTTTTAGAAATTTCTTGAAGGTCTCTTTACCAATATCCGCTTCACATCGATCGTTCATCCTCAATCAAATGAACAAATAGAAAATATGAATCGCTGCATCCTTTAAGGCTTGGAGAGGAAGTTAAACGAGGCAATGGGTAGACAAGCTCCCCAAAGTTCTTTGGGCCTACCAAACCACACATCATTCCATCAACGGAAAAACTACTTTTCTTCTTTACTTCAGTATAGAGGCATTTTTACCTATCGACGTTAGACTCCCAACGATTTGGATGTTGCAAATTTCTAATTAAGATAATAATGCCAACCTCTGAGGGAATCTGGATCTCCTAGACGAGGTGCAGACTCAAGCCCATGAATGTTCAACCTCATTAAAGCAAAGGGTTGCTTGATATTACAATCAGAGGGTCTGGTTAAAACTGCACCAAATTGGCAATCTGTTCCTTTGAAGGCTTGAGGTGTCAGACCCAAAGGCGGCCATCGAAAATTGTCCTAAAACTGGGAAGGGCCCTATCATATATTGAAGGTGCTCAAGTCAGGCGCTTACGCACTGGAGACACTTCCCAGGGAACCGATCCCTCGAACCTGAAATGCAGAGAACCTTTGTACTATCAGTAGTATCTTGCCAGAAGGCTAAATACTACCTTTTTTGGGAGGCAAGGGGCTTAAAATTTGCCCATTTTGAAGTAGTATTCATGTAGTTAATTGAATAAATGGGATGACATTAGTCCCCAGTGTACTTTCAATCTTTTGCCCAAGCACTAAAGTTTTTCTTTTAGCATGAGTGCATGATTATGAAGCTTCTGCTCATGCAGAACTGTTTGATTCTATGTTCTCAAGAACAGTGTTAGCACAGCTCGCCCGAGCAGCATGCCCTAGCAGTGCGACTGAACATCGCTCAAACAAATGTCACCCAAGGTGATAGGGTAGCACACATGTGTCACCTAAAATGGTTTAGCTTTGGTACTACCCGTGAAATGGCAAAACCTTTGTGGGGGTTCGTCGCCCCACCCTATTTTGTTAACTCAAAATCTAGTCGAGTGTGAGTGCGAGGATTCTTTGCCAACCATTACTAACGATAAGGATTCACACCAAAGTAAAACATGTTGAAAATGTGAAGAGTGCAAGCTTATAAATACAGTTACCAAAAACACGCCCATGCAAGGGATGATGAAAAGATACTTAGTATTAAAGCCCCAAAGGGCACCAAAAGTGCTGAGACAACTATGTCAAAAGATTACAAATGAAAATAATAGAGTGCAGAAAAAGACAAGATAACTATCCTGGGCGCAAGGGCATCTCCAGGTTAGATACTCTTCTCCCCTTGAGAAACGGCATCCTGAGCTTCGATGGGGGCAACAGTCTCCCCTGATGGCGAGCCAAAGGTAGGCACGACTATGTCATCCAAACAAAGGTTGGGGTACTTCTTAAGAATTATCTCCTTGTCCATTTGGAAACTCTGCTCAAAGATCTCAAGACCATCTTCTGTGCACTTCTGCAACGATTCCTTTCCAGTTGTGCCCTTAAAATATGCTCAAATAGCTTTTTCCCGACTTCAGCTTCTGCTTTCTTAAACTCGTCGCATCTTTTCTCCAAACAGCTGGCCTTGGAGAACAGCTTGGTCTTCTCTACTTTCAGGTCCTTGATCTCCTTTTCCAGATCGTTAGTCTTGGTCAAGCCCTCCCTCTCCTCACGCTCTACCTCGTGCGCCACCTCCCTCACCATCTTGAACTTCTCATGCATTTAACTATTATAGCAGTAGGCCAAAACAAAAGAAGGGAGAGAAATTCATGCAAAAAAGTTAAGTGCTACGGAAGACTACAAAAGAAAGGACCACTTACATTATTGGGGACCTGAACATGAGCCATGGAGAATGCATCGTGGGTTTGTTTCTCTAGAATCATCTTGTCATTGGGTAACACCCCATGAACTAGATGTTGTACAGAGATATGCGAGCTTGGCATGTTGGAATCACCCCTTTAATTGTCCACCTTGCGTGAAAAATAGGATCCTTATCTATCAAGACGCTGTCTATCACAAGAGGAGGCGCCGTGAGAACAAGTGCTCGAGGCTTCTTGATAGTCAAGCAGATCTTTGCCCACATTCTCCGTCCTTTTTCCTTTAAACACTTTTTTGCAAAAGCCCCAAAAAGCTGTCTTTTCTATCTTCACTCTTGCCATACATTTCTACAGAAGAAGGAAGAATTAGTATGTGCAGTTCAAGTTTGACAAAAATAGCAACTAGATGGACATTGTCTACAGATTCTACCTAGACTCGGGGTCCTAGAGGATGAGGTGCCAGTCGCTAACCCCGAAGCTCTATCCCCCGAGTCAACAAGGGTTCATACAACAGGGTTAGGGGGGGCTATAAATACTGAGACCACCCCTAAGCTTTATGTGATTAATGAGTTTCTTTGTGAACGCATCGGAGGCTAGGATGCCTTTTTTCTCAAAGTCTTTACAAAACCCATTCTATTTTTGTGAGAATTCTCATTTACCACTTGGTCATTGCACGAAGAAATACCTGGAGTGCCAGCCTTTATTGGATTTGGGCCCTTCTTTGAGCATTCTAAGTTTGTTGTGGATATAATACCACCCAACACTTCGGGCCACATTCTTTAGAGAGCATATCTTGAAGTAGAGCCTCATCAAGTCCTGGACTCCCACCTTGAACCCCAATGTATGTACAAAGTAAATCAAGCCGATAGGCTTTCTCCATTTGTTAAGAACGATTTGACTAGGCTCCATCTGGTAGTAGTTGAAAAAGGCAAGGGCAAAAGGATGCAATGGAAGCATGTACGCTGACTTGATCTGGCCTTCATAGACACTTGTCTCTAGATCCGTACCATAACTTGTGGGCTCTTGGATCACTGGAACCCGAGCAAAGAATCTAGGGGGTATGGAAATTCTTCCAATAGCTCTTCTATCTCCTCCTTTGTCATTTTACTTCTCTTTTCGTTTGAGGTAAACCAAGTTTCTTCGTCATGTTTTTCCTCAGCCTTATCTTTGATATCCCCTATTGCATCCCTGCACAGGAATGAAATACTTGCTTGCAGATTAGAGGTTCGTATCATACTCTTAAAGGTTGAGGTGCCTACTTGGGAAGATCTACTCTCAAATTCACTCTATAGGGGACTTTCTATGGAACTACTCGACAACGATGAAGACATTCTATAGCAAGAACCTAATAGAGAAACTATAGAAACAGAAAACTAAAAGCGTCAAACACAAAAATGAGGAAGGGGAAGAAACTTACTTGCTGAGAAGGAGTCGAGCCTGAAAAAAGTGAGGAGTAAGGGGCAAATTAGGCATGGAGGTTACTATATGGAGTTGGCTTGGATAACCGCCCCTGGTTTGGCAGCACAATTTCCATTACAATAAACTTGGAATCCCTCTGGTAACTGCCCCTAGTTTGGCGGTAAGCATTCATTGTACCCTCGTGGCACAACTTTTGGGGTAGACAAAGTTAAAATCTATATCTGTTTAACTTCGTGCCACGTGTCAGACAGGAAAAAAAATAGGGAGTTACCTAAGTAGCTCGTCTGATCAGGGTGACTGAGCCAATTGCCCAAGCAGCTCGTCCGAGCATGGGTACTCAAGCACTTTGTCTCGTAGCTCAATATCCGAACAGGATGCCCGCGTAGCTCGTTCGACCAGGGTGCTCAAGCACCTTGTCTCAAAGCTCAGCATCCGAGCAGGATGCCCCAGCAAGTTACCCGAATAGCTCGTCCGAGCAGGGTGCTCAAGAACCTTGTCTCAAAGCTCGGTATTCGAATAAAATACCCGAGCAAGTTACCCGAGCAGCTTATCTCAAAGATTGGCATTGGAACAGGGTGGCTGAGTAAGTTACCCAAACAGGGTGGCTGAGCAAGTTACCCAAGCAGGGTGCTCAAGCACCTTGTCTCAAAGCTCGGCATCCAAATAGGATGCCTGAGTAACTCATCCGAGCAGGGTGCTCAAGCACCTTGTCTTGAAGCTCAGCATCCGAACAGGATGCCTGAGCAGCTCATCTGAGCAAGGTGCTCAAGCACCTTGTCTCGAAGCTCAGCCTCTGAACAAGATGTCCGAACAGCTTGTCTCGAAGATCGACATGAACAGGGTACCCGAGCAGCTTGTCCAAGCAGGGTGCTCAAGCAACTTATCTCAAGGTGCCCGAACAAGTTGCCCGAGCAGCTCGTTTGAGCAGGGTGCTCAAGCACTATTGTCTCGAAGCTCGTATCTAAATAGGAAGCCTGAGAAGATCGTCCGAGCAGGCCTTTCGGGCAAGCTACCCAAGCAGCCCACCAAAGCAGAGCTCCCAAACAAGCTTCTTGGGTAGCGTGCCCGTGCAGCTCACCCTAGCAGTACTCTCGAACAAGAGTTTTGAGCAGCATACCCGCGCAGCTCGCCCGAGCAAAACTCTTTCATAGCTCTTCCAGGAAAGAAAAAAAAATGGATCCCACATAGAACATCCCAACAATAAGCTTAGGCAGAACAGCTTGCAGGACTGGCCTAGCCCTGATCCTCAAATAAGGTATTCTAGCTGCATCGCCCTATTCGATTTTTTCTTTCAGTCTATGCTTTTGCCTGCTTTGAAAGAACAGCCAAAAGCAGGGGGCATTATGATATGGCTAAAAATATCAGTCCAGTCAGGTGATAACACGTGGTGGGATTAACTCATGGTCAACAGTTAATCCCAGATTTGAGGGTTACCCTATTGATAGAGTTAGAGTCTTAGAAGGATACTTTGTTATTAGGAAGAGGTTGTGACGTGATCTCCAAGGATCCTAATACGTCCTTATCTGATTTGTTTCAAGATCTATCTATCAAGACATGCAAGCCGACCATGACTCTCAAATAATCTAGGCCCATACGAGGAGAACTATCCCTAGGTACGTGGGACACACACACACACACACACAGATACTTGATGACTCTTGTTATTCAGAGTTTTACCCCTATAGCTACATCTGACTTTAGCATCGGAGACTCCTCCCTCGAAATCCATTTGGTGGTCGCTCTGTGTTCTATTTTATAGGTCCTTTTCCTGGCCAGGGTTCCTTATCAAGTTTTTAGCAGCAATAGTTCCCATGAGATGGACTTTCCATAAGTCTGAGTTCTACCAAAACACTTGAACTCATGCACACACGGAAAGACTTATCATCTCCAAGATTAGGAATATAGATTGAAGAAAGAAAGGCTGATTCCGTCAGGCCCAAATGGCTAGAAGGGGGAATAAAGCTATGGTAAATAAGATTATATATGGTGGCTAAATGATCGCTTCTAATAATCATTAAGGTATTGTGTTTTTTTTTTTAGGAAAACACATGCAAAACTTACGTTTTTTTTTAAGTTTTTTTCCTTTTTTTTTTGGGTTCATATTCCTAGACCGCCCTTTTTAAATTTTTGGCTTGTAGACCTTATTCTTTTAAATAAGTTGTTCATGCTAGGAAAGAGGAAGCAATCTTAGAACAAGAGTTGAACAAGCTTGTTTCTAGTGAGTAAAAAGATGGTCATATAAGAGGTTAGTTATCAAAGAAAGTTATGCCTCTTATTACTAGCCTTTAAGATTCTTGCTTTGAATGATTAAATGTAAAACCAAACTCATGTATAAAAGTTACAGAACTCAATTTCCAGGAAAATTAACTTTATTTTTAATTTTGAGAAAGCAATGATCACCACCCCTAAGTGTAGCCAAGAGGCCTCAAAGAGATAATCATTAGGCTTAAATTCAAAATCATCCTTTGTTGCAAATTCATGAAGTGATTGGTCAATTGAGAAATCAATCGATATGAAATGAGAAATAATCTCTTCTTCCTTGAAAAACTTAGGTATGCTCTTCACTTGTTAAGGATAGACACTTGAATTTACTAGAGAAAAATAGCACACACAAAAAATTTTAGTTGATTCGAATTTTAAAGAAGGCTTTTAAGAGTTGAAAATATTTTGGGGGTTTTTTTTTCTTTTTTTGAGTTTGGTTTTTTTGTTTTCTAAATATAACAAGAACGAAATGATGACTCAGACGAAATAAGAAATTAGTGCCTAAATAGATTACATAATCACATTGACATAGAAAGCACATACAACACACGAAGATTAGAGTAACACCAACTGGTACATGCCATGACAGGCCGATAAAGTTTCGAAGTATATTGGCAAGTCGATCAGAAAGATGGTTTTTGGGGGGACATCCCCAACATATGTAACGGTCAGTATAAATATTATGAGTACTTGGCAGCTAGTATATTATGAGTACTTGGCATGTACATATATAGAGAATGTTTAAAAAAGAAATTTGCAAGGAAATGTACCGACCGATAGAGGGATTGTAAAACATGGTCTCTGATCTACGATTAGGAGTGCAACTTGGGCGGCCTGGACGGCTGAAGGGTTAGACCATGACCAGTCCGCTCTCCAAAAGTCGTGCTCATGTCAAACCCAACCCATCTACGGGTCAAATAATGTGTCCACGCCAAGCCCATCAAAATTTTGGTGGACATGGGTAGACGCGGGCTGTCCACGGATTGTTCATGATTACGAACTACTTTTTTTTAAACGATTTAAAATATATCATTAATCATCTAACTCTACAATTTATTCATGATAATAAAAATAGTATATTAAAGTCTAAAAATGAACTTAAATATAAGAATGAAAACAAATATTTGCACTAAAATGTGAGGAAAAAAAGAGAAGAGTCTCTAATTCTATAATAAGAAATAAAGTAGAAAAAGTAAAGTCTTCAAAGATCTTTAAACATGAACGAAAAAGTGGAAACCGTCGCTCAACCTGGTTCAGAAAAATAAGATAAGAATATGAGCATACCTTTGGCTTTAAGGCTCTGATTTTGTCAAAGTTGGGGTTGAAAGTTCAAAAAGTATAAAAAAGAAATTGTATTCGATTACGTTAAGAGTTTGATGGTCGAGACTGCATAGACTTGTGTGATTCACAGTTTTTAATGACTAAAGGAAACAAAATAAATATATTGTAAGATGAATAGGAATAGGAATATATATGTGTGTGTGTGTGTGTGTGTGTGTTAAATATATTATAATTTATATTATATATAATAGTTAGACGGGCTAGTTTCGCACGGGTTGGACGGGCTTATAGAAACATTTACCCATGTAGAGCCCATATTTTTTACGGGCCCAGAATTTTGAGCATGTGTCCACCATGGTCATACCCAATGACCCACTAGGGGTCTACGGGTTGGCACGAGGTGTCTACGGGTTGCCCGGCCCAAGTTGCACCCCTATCTATGATTCACTACAGGAGGGATGCTATAACGGGGAGTAGGTCAATAACCATGTTTTGGGCATATCTCCTTTAACATGAGTACCTACCAAATTTAGCTTGTACTCACAGTTGCCTTCTGTCGAAAGCTTTATCCGGAAAAGGGGGTCTGATAAGTTTGGTTTATCTTAACCTCCAGTTCAAGGGTCCTCTCCCAACTAAGGTTATGTTTGACATTCTTTTTTTTTTTTTTGCTCTTTTTTCAGTTTTAAAAATTGGAAAGGAGCGTTTGGTAACCATTTTTTTTTTCAATTTAAAAAACCACTTTTCAAATTATAGAGTAAAAAAAAGAGAAAAATGCTCTTTTTTTCATTTAAAATTTTTTTTTTAGACCTCCACCACAACGCACCCACCGCCACCCGGCAGCCACCGACAGCCACCTCTGGCCGCTGGTGGCCACTGCCCATCGCCCCCCGGCAGCCACCGCCCACCTCCGCTCGACAGCCACCTCCTGCCGCCGGCAACCACCATAGGGTGGCAACCACCTCCGGCCACCACTGTCGGCCAGCTGCCACCGCCCACTGCCGACAACCACCTCCAGTCGCTGGCAGCCACCTCCGGCCACCACCGCCAGCAGCCAATGTCGACGACTGTCACTACAACCGTCGACCGCCTGCCAGCGACCACCGCCAGCCACCACCACCGTCGACCACCACTACGCCCCACCACCTCCACCACAAACCACCCAAAAAAAGTCAAAGTAAAAAGGGTTACCAAACACCCAAAAAAAAAAAAAAAAAAGGATTATCAAACACCCACTTGTTTTTGTAAAAAAAAAAAAATTAAGCTGCTCTTTAAAAATTGAAAACCAAATTTTTTTTATTGTCAAACATAGCCTAAGTTGCACAATATATCCACAAAAGGGGGTCTTATAGGTTCCTTCTGTCGAAAGCTATTTTCTCTTAGGATAATCGTCAAGTGATTCTCTTCCGGTAAGTAGAAAAAGGTAGCATCGCCTCTCTATGAATATGCACATCAGATACGAGAGTAAGGTATGTTTTAACCCTCAATACTAATCTCTTGAGTTCTCCTCTCCCATATATTTACTTAGGCATCGGATATTGCCCGCCAGATCCCTATTAGACAAGTCACCATTATCTTGTTTGTGTTTGTGCTGTACAGATTCGTTTGCGAGCTCTTTTCGAAGGATGTTGACCACAACATATACATTGCTCGGAAAATGCATATACGAACATGCTAGTAAAAAAAGCGGTTTGGATGCAACACCCATTAAAAGTTATGATACGTTAACCACTTTAGCAACAAATTCGACGGAGTTCTTATGTTAACCGATTGTTCACGGTCTTCAACATTTATATAGATAAAGGTCACTATGTCCATTGTAGTTTTAAACAAGCCAAGGAGGCTTGTTATTTAAACAAGCCAAGGAGGCTTGTTTCAAACTACCACGGGGCACTCTTGTACGTTCTGGTGCGCAGCGAATTTGTTGGTTGGGCTCTCTGGCGTACTCCGATCATGAATTAGTGGGCTGTCCAGTTCATAGTGATAATCCGAAGCCTGCGTCAGACTCATGACTTCAGTGGACTGAATCGTCTATTTGGAATTGGATAGGTTGGGCCGACCCACTTAATCATCTCTACCTGATAGCAAAGCCCATTAATTAAAGCTCAAAAGCTTCCAAACCCCAACCAAAGAAACAGATGATTGCCAATTGTAAAGCTCAGTGACAAGTGCCGCAAAACGCGCTATTTACTCTCCATGCATTAATCCTAATTAAAACTGCAGATTACTGTAATCCCATTCCTTAATCAATCAACTGGCTGAGGGAGTTTTATGTGTGTGTTGTGTCTGTGTATGAGGGAGAGAAACGGAGACACAGAGAGGAAAAAGCCATGCTTCAAGCATATGCACGATCAGGCTTCTCGCTTCTGAAAACTCCTCCTCAAGATTCGTCCCCTCTCTCTGAACTTTTCTCATGACTACGCTCTCATGTTATCCTGTATAGATTTTGTAAGGTTGCATTTTGTCAACCAATTCAGCACAATTCCTCGGGGAGTTACAATTCACAGTTTTTTCTATTATTGTTACTTAAAGTAGCTTTAAAATAGAAATGTGGCTGTTCTTGTTGTCCTTGCCAGAGTAGAAATTTTGCTACACACATGATTCATTGTATTCTAGGATTTCAGAGTGTTCTCAATCTATTCTGGTCATACCCAATGACCCATTAGGGGTCCCGCTTCACACAAACACGTCGACAAATTCAACGGTCAAATTTCCAACGCATTGAACCAGTCAGCGCGAGCACGCTCAAGTCACGTACATTTTTCGCTCCACGCGCGCCTTGTGCGCGACTTAGACAACTCATTTCACATTAACGTGACGCACGGTAGCACGACCATCGCACCAAGACCACCCGAACACCTTTTTCATCAAAAATGTCGACCGACGGCGCAACCGAAACGACGGGGTGAGGGGCAAAGGCCTTGGCCAACCCCATGGGGTCGGCCTCGGCCTCACCCAAGGCCATGGGGTCAGCCTCGGCCTCCCATGAGGGGTTGGCCTTGGCCTTACCCCCCCCCCCCTGTTCTTCACTTTTCGCGTAAAGTCTCTTTCGCACTTTGTTCGATTCGTACGCTCTTTATGTGACTTCGGCGCTTTGTTCGTCATGTGGGTACGATTTTTGGCAACACGCTCGTCACGACTCAACTTCCGAATTTGTCATTGCTCATCAAAACACCTACCATCGAAGCACCCGAAGTTCACCGAAGAGGGGAGTGGCCTTGGCCTCCCTCCATGGGAGTTGGCCTTTGACCTTGGCCACCCTCTAGGGTCAGCCTCGGCCTCCCCAGGGGTGGTGGCCTTGGCCTTCCCTCAATTCTTGGCCTATGGCCTCCACTCCCGCACGCACTAATTTTCTCGAATCTTTGCACCTCCGCAATGTTTACTGATGTTCGTACATCAACCTCACGACGTCTGTCGTGCATCAACCTCGCAACGTCCGTCGTCCATCAACCTCACGACGTTCGTCATCCATCAACCTCGCGACGTCCGTCCTGCATCAACCTCGCGACGTCCGTCGTCCATCAACCTCGCGACGTCCGTCGTCCATCAACCTCGCGACGTCCGTCGTCCATCAACCTCGCGACGTCCGTCGTCCATCAACCTCGCGACGTCCGTCATCCATCAACCTCGCGACGTCTGTCGTCATCAACCTCGCCACGTCCGTCGTCATCAACCTCGCGACGTCCGTCGTCATCAACCTCGCGATGTCCGTCGTCATCAACCTCGCGACGTCCGTTGTCCATCAACCTCGCGACGTCCGTTGTCCATCAACCTCGTGACGTCCATCGTGCATCAACCTCGCGACGTCCGTCGTCCGTGTCCGCACACTGCTCCCGCGATGCCCATGGCCCAAAGTCGCGCGCTACTGCCAAATGACCCGTCACCGACGACCCCATACCATCACTCTTAACTTTGTCATTACTACATGTTGCATTCATTATTTTGTTATAACAAGCACACTCAACTCATATCCCATCTTTGGGACACCCAAAGAGCGCCCGTGCTGCATCTCCGCGACTTTCTTCGCAGCGCCCATGTGTCATTCTCATGATACGTGCCCCTGGCACCAAGTATTGTTCAGCGACGTTCGTCACTGCGCCCTTGCACCGTTATCATGATACGTGCCCCAGCACCAAGTATATCCCCACGACGTTCGTCACCGCGCCCGTGCGCCATTGTCATGATACGTGCCCCGGCACCAAGTATTGTTCCGCGACATTCGTCGTTGGGCCCATGAGCCATTCTCATGACATGTGCCCCGGCACCAAGTATTGCTCCGCGACGTTTGTCACAGCGCCCATGCTCCACTTCATGACATGTGCCCTGGCATCAAGTATTGTCTCCGCGACATTCGTCGTCGCGCCCATGCGCCATTCTCATGACATGTGCCCCGGCACCAAGTATTGTTCCGCGACGTTCGTCGCTACGCCCTTGCACCATTCTCATGATGCGTGCCCCCGGCACCAAGTATTGCTTCGCGACGTTCGTCGCCGCCCCCATGCGCCACTTCCATGACATGTGCCCACGGAACCAGGTATTGTCTCCGCGACGTTTGTTGCCACACCCATACGCCACTTCCATGACATATGCCCCCGGCACCAGGTATGGTCTTGCGACAGTCGTTGCCGCGCCCATGCACCACAATCAATGTCTCGTGCTGTAGACACTACGCCTATGTGCCACAATCGTGTTACATGCTAACGGGATGGGCTCATAACCTTAAATCCATCGCCATCACAATCATGGGGGCTCTGGCCCTCGCAACGGGATGGACTCACAACCTTATAGTCATCGCCACCACGGGATGGGCTCACAACCTTAAAGCCATCGTTGTCACAATCACGGGGGGCTCCGGCACGAGGACCCCTCGCAGTGGGATGGACTCAAAACCTTATAGTCATCGCCGCCACGGGATGGGCTCACAACCTTAAAGCCATCGTCGTCACAATCACGGGGGGCTCCGGCAAGAGGACCCCTCGCAACGGGATGGACTCACAACCTTATAGTCATCGCCCCCACGGGATGGGCTCACAACCTTAAAGCCATCACCGTCACAATCACGGAGGGCTCTGGCACGAGGACCCCTCGCAGAGGGATGGACTCACAGCCTTATAGTCATCGCCACCACGGGATGGGCTCACAACCTCAAAGCCATCGTCGTCTTCATTCTGGGGGGCTCCGCTCATAGTGCTCTGGCACGAGGACCCCTCGCAGCGGGATAGGCTAGTTACCATAAAGCTATCATCGTCTTCATTCCAGGGGGCTCCATTCATAGTGCTCCGGCATGAGGACCCTTCGTAGCGGGATAGGCGACTCCTTCAGGACACTATCACCGTCAGGGTGCCTTCGTGACTGGCCTACGTGATGGGCTCAAAACCTTAAAGCCATCGTCGTCACAATCACAGGGGGCTCCAGCACGAGGACCCCTCGCAACGGGATAGACTCACAACCTTATAGTCATCGCCCCCACGGGATGGGCTCACAACCTTCAAGCCATCGACGTCACAATCACGGGGGCTCTAGCACGAGGATCCCTCACAGCGGGATGGACTCACAGCCTTATAGTCATTGCCGCCACGGGATGGTCTCACAACCTCAAAGTCATCGTCGTCTTTATTCCGGGGGGCTCCTCGTAGCGCTCCAGCACAAGGACCCCTCGCAGCGGGATAGGCTCGTTACCATAAAGCTATCACCGTCTTCATTCCAAGAGGGCTTCGTTTGTAGTGCTTCGGCACGAGGACCCTTCGCAGCGGGATAGGCGACTCCCTCGGGACACTATCTCCGTCAGGGTGCCTTCGTGACTAGCCTACGTGCTCCTGCACTGGGGGCTCGCGTCGGCATCTCTAGGGCCTATGACCCCCGAGTCACTCCGAGACGGGAGCAGGTCTTCGGAGGACATTGCGCCTAGTCCACCCGGCAGCTGGGCATCGGGTCTTCCCCACCGCTGCCAGGCCTGTGGGACTCTGCAAGGGTTTGGATTGGTAGCTAGATCAAGGGGGTTCTTTGGCCACACCGACGCTGTGGGAGCCACTCTTTCCTGACAGACAAAGCGACGCTGTGCGGGGCAGGCCGGGTGAATATGCGATTCGACAGTCCGTGGAGCACCGGCAACTGTGGACCCCTCGGTGACGTATCACTCCCGAGGAGCGCCACGTGTCACGTGATGACATCATCATCTCAACCTCTATAAATAGAGGTCTTGAGAATTCATTTGGATGGTGGACATTTTCAGAACACTTTCCCTTTCTCACCCTGACTCTGTACTTAAGTATCGAACTGTCACAGTCGTCGTGTATTCACCCTACGCCATCGCCCTCGCAGCACTGCCACCCTCAGGCTCTGTCTGGGAAACCCTTGGTCTCTGCCCTTGCTCCGCCCTTGCTGTGTCCCACATCATCACACTTGGCATCTGACTCGGACTGCATTCCTTGTGGGACTTCCCCATCGACTGCGAACCCACCTTCCTTGGCATCACAGGGTATTCACCACATAGAGATTACTTGGTTACCATACCCTAAATCTTGAAGAGGGTTCTAGCTCCGTGTGTTATATTCTGATCTTCAGGGGAAAACAAAGAAAAGAAACTACTGAAATGATGGGTATCTCTGTATTCACATCTTAATAAGGATGTGAAGTACAACCTTGTTTACTTGAGAATATGAAAAGAGTACAACCTTGTTTACTTGAGAGCTAACTAACCTAGCGAACAAAATCCTTTGCATGGTTTTGCATGGCTTGATAGCTGAGGATACCCTAATGACTTCCCGAAAATATGCCCTTCACCTTGCCTAGAATAATCCCGAGACGCTTTAACTTTTGCTAATGCTTTTAAGTTTTAACCGGTAGAATCAAACAATCTCGAGGCGGACCAGAAAATCTAATGGGTGGGGGTAAAAAAATTCATGACTAGTATAAAAGAACTCAAAAGTTTCAAATTCACGTAAAACATGAAAAATCAAAACCATTAAAATTAGAAGTAATTCATCAAGATTTAATAAAACAATAAAGCATAACAAAAGTAACTTTATAGATCGAGGATCAAACTGTTGTTGTATATGTTGAAGTTGCTCGTATAGGTATAATAGTCACGTATAAGTTAACATATTATAAGAATTTAAATCAAAAATAAAAAAATAAACTTGATCAATTCATGTTTTTTTGTAATCTGGATATTTGAAATTTGACGGAACGAAGATGGAAAAAAAAATGAGAAAGACGAAGATTATGACGATCGATGACAAAAAGAGTAAAAGCACAACAAAACAAAATCCGTTACGATATAAAGGCATTTTCATAAATATACTATATATAAATATCAATTATTTAAAAAAAATTACAAAAGTGAGAAGGTGCCATGGATCCCCCCGGTCATGTAAGATCCGCCCCAAAACAATCCTTTTTCTTATTCTGAATTTTTTTTTCCTGCAATTGGTCCTTTCTTTTTTCCTTTTTTTTTGGTATAGAAATGACATCAGATTATATAGGAGAAAATCGAGGAGAATCATATAGATAATGTTTGCGTCTTAGCCGAAGTCTTATCCCCTAAAAAAAATCTTGATTTACCTATTGCTCCTCCATTGTCAGGTTTGCCATTTTGATTAGCGCTGGGTTTCGGCCGTTTCACATTGCAATTTTTTATCTTCGCAAAATGACTTTGAATGGAGGATTTCAAATAGGGATTTCACTGTAAGTACATATTTGAAAACTCTTTGCTTGAAATCTATTGTTTGAAATTGACAAAAGAGGATTTGCATAATTTTTTTTCTTTTTGGTGTAAAGTTACTCAATTTTCTTATTCATACCCAAAAAAAAAAAACTCTACGTATATTGGGCCTTTAACTTTTTACATCCTGTATGAGTACACGTTAATAATACATTATGCATGGCTATTAAAAATAACTGATTATGTTGTACTATAAGGAGTTCAAATACCCAAATCAATATTATCCAAACACAAGATTTTAAAAATCACGAATTTGTAAAGGATGTGGTTTTGAAATGAAGAGATTTTAAAATTCTGGTTACTTAGAAATTCCTTGGCCAAACACTCTTTTAACGACCCTTCTGTGGATTATCCAAAGAACGGTAGGAAATACCCAAAGAATTAATTGTTTGCAACACAAGAATGACTTCGTTTGATTATGTGAGAAACCATCAAGCAAGATCCCTTGATCATAGATCCAGTATACCCAATCCTAACAACGGCGTTCCTGCTGCTCCAAAGATTTTTGTACCTTTTGGGATAAACTTTGTAATTATGTTTTCATTTGCTCTAGGGTTCACACACACACACACACACACACAGATTGTACTTTTTTTATCAATGGTTCTATGAGAATGTGAGAACGGCGGAGTTAGGATTCTGCATTTAATCTCACATAACCATGCTCATGAAAGCATAGCCATATAGGCAAGCATAAATCTCTGTGTCATGTTATTGCATTCTATCTTTTTCTTTATTTCGAATTGCTTGTCTATGTGCCATTTTCATAACACGTAGCTTTGCTGAGGTAGCCAGGAAACTTCCAGTAGTATAGTGCTACATATATATACATATCTCATACGAGAGGCTTGAAGGAGGTTTCTACTTCGACGAATTAATCCAAAGTAAATTTGGAATTTTTTCTTAAGCGCGTCCATCGTGACGATGCCCCACCCTTCGATAAGCAAAAACAAACAGATAGAGGGGAATATCGTTCACCGCAACATTTTTTATAGTCAAACCAAAGTCTTACACGACGATAGAAAATACTCTTGTTTCGATATGGTTGTAATCCGATATTTTATTATGTCTGCTAGCTTGTCTAATCCTGTATATATCATAATTCTCAAGTTTAACTTAAAAAAAAAAAAAAAAAACCTTTCACCCACACACACTGAATTTGAATTTTGCTTTAGATGAAAATTGAACTTGCTATTTAGTGGGCAACTAGTTTAGGGTATTTTTAGTGCGGTTTTCGTTGATAAGAACACAAAAAGAATAACAAACGTAAGGGAGAAATTGGTAGCGATGACGTTCAGGGATGGTAAACACCCAACTCAGTGGAGTCCTGGATAGGACCGACTCCGGACCTCACACGGGACTGCACCATTTTTGTGTTAACACTCGCTCAAACTTGATTCCAAATGTAACCTTTTCTTGTAACTTTGCCTACCACGCTTTTGTAGATTCTCTCAGGCCTTTTCAAGTGCTGCCAGTGAACCAGAGGCGAGGTACTACAAGCAAATGTCAACAGAAGAAACCTTTAGCATGTTGCTGCCAAAGAATATTAGCTTCAGCAGAAAACTTAAGAAACGGTGAGAGCAAGAGACCCAGAAAAAGCAAATTATTCAGACGATATGTATCAACACCAGAGGACAATCACTTGTCATCATTTCAGAGTGATCTTTGTAAGCAACTAAATGCATTCTACCGATTTTCTCGTCCACACACTGTAATTGGCACTGTAAGTTCTCTAATCTCGCCCTTCTATACAGGTGCCTTTAATCAACAACTATTTACATTGTGCTGACCGGAACCAATTCCCATTATGATGAAACAGGTAATAGGAATAACTTCAGTTTCTCTCCTTCCTTCAGAATCAGTTGCAGATCTGTCTCCAACATTTTTTGTGGGACTATTGAAGGTACTATAGTTTCTTGGATGCTGTTGTTCTTTTTCTAGGACTTGTAAGTTGGTATGTTCTGGATGTGGGTGACTAAAGCAGCCAATCAAATCCATAATGTCAAACCCATATAAGTTATGGAAACACATTACATTTAGGGACACCCAAACCTGACTTTAGGGGGCATCTTAACTCACACTTACGTATCTAATGCAGGCACTGATTCCATCTATATTGATGAACATTTATGTCGTGGGACTAAACCAACTGTTTGATGTTGAAATAGACAAGGTAAGTAAGCACAATATTGGGCGTACCCTGTGCTAATCTTTTGCAGAGGACTAAATATGGATGATGCTCATTTGTGTAATTGACATGTTTAATCTTTCACTTGCCTCTGTATACCAATTTTCCATGGGATTGGGAATGACAATCATCTCAATGTTCGTATTGATGGTAAGTACTTCCTGGAATATATGCAAGCTTAATAATAAGCACGAACTCTTGGCCTCCATAATAAGCACAGAAGGATCATAACATAAGCGTGAACTCTTCAGCTTTAGTGAGACCATCTTTATAATAAGCATGTAGGCCGTGTATGGCTGCCATGATTTTCATTCGTTCTGAACAGCCCAATATATAGGTCTAATAAACCTGCAACTCGGAGAAAAGGAGAAATTCTGCAACTGCACGGGTCCACTGTATTCTTGTGACTGTTTCATGATTCTTATGCATCTGATAAACTTACATCAATATTTCTTCAGAGCTTTGCCATGGGAATCAGGTTTCAGTCTCCGCCTTTGTTTTCTGCCCTTGCCATAAGTTTTGTACTTGGAAGTGTATATTCTATTGAGGTAAGTTTCCATATGCCTGCCTTTGATTTATTATACTCTTCTCTTTCTCTGTTCTTGTTTTATTTTGCTACCGTTTGGGTCTTCTTTTGCTATGTTCTTACTTATGTTGGTTTTGAATGTTAAGAAAGAAGGAGGTCAAAAGCATGCAAGGGACTTTTGTCAATGGCCATGGGAGACGCTCCATCTCCAGCTTAAAAGAATAACGGGAATAAACTCAACTACTTCCTATAAACGAATCGGAAATGTTGACGGAAGTTTCCGTCAGAGGCCTTTAGAGCTTGGGTTACACAATCGGGGGAGTCAACCCCCTCGCTTAAACCCCTATTCCGTTCTGTATGCAGACCACTCGAATTGAATGGGGATAGGTAGGCACAGTTAACGCTAATCGAGTAATTCGATAAATGACATCAAAGTCTGTGGTAGAGCAAGCCTTGGCTCAGGGAACGACTGAAAAGCCTATAAGGCAGCCCAATCGAATACGAGATCTTTTCCGAGATTGACTTCATCCCAACAGAGTGCTTTGTTAATAGATTCTATTTCTTCCCTATCTTTCGATTCTTTTATGAGGACTATGGCAGAGATACTGTACTATTGATTCTAAACGTTCGTGTCACCAAAGTGAACCGGTATTGCTCTAGAGTATGTGATCTATGTATTCTTGTAGCTACCGTTTCTCAGGTGGAAAAGGAATGCGTTTCTTGCTGCAACATGCATCCTGATTGTAAGGGCAATTGTTGTCCAAGTAGCATTCTTTCTGCACATCCAGGTACTTGCAATTCCTCCACTTGCACATACATCATATCGCAAGAAAACCTCAAGCAAAGGTACTCTGTTTCTGATCTATGCACTTGGCAACGTAACTAGCAAAATATGTGTGTATCTGCAGAGAAACGTGCTTGGTAGACCATTGGTGTTTACAAGGTAATTGGTGTTTGCAGTTGCTTTCATGTGCTTGTTCTCTACAGTCATTGCTCTATTCAAGGTAACAATCAACGGTAATGCTAAGATGCATTTTGATATATTGTCTTATGTTTCATGTTGGGTTGTCACAAGTAGAAATGTCAAAACTCCTGCAACCACGGTGATCAAATATGTTATCTGATACCAATCGGACTAATTTTTCCGTAAAAGTTCAAGCTACCAATGCAATAAGAATTTGGTTTTAAGGCTAAACCGAGGAAATAGCAATCCTTATCTTGGTTATTTTCTCGAATATGAATGTCTCCAGCACTAAACAAGTTCCAGGGAGAAGGTATTAGAGAGGGAACTTGCAATATCTCATATCGGCATTTAGTTAAGAAGACCAGAAGTTGCTTATGCAGATGTCAGCAACTCCTCATATAGATCCCTTTCAGGCTACCAAACTAATTTACCCATTGTTGAACACCCTATATGTTACGTGGGTCTTGGAACAAGTGTCGGCGTCGTAGAAGTACATAAGCGTCAGATTCATGTGATTTCAAAACTCAAGAGAAACTGGGACACGACAAAGCATACAAATCTTTTATGAGTTTTGGGTTATCCTAGCTTTAGCTGGTGCTTTATGTGACTAAAGTTTTTCAACTGAAAACTTCTCTCCTCTTGCAGCAATAATAAAGAAAAGGCACAGTAAGATAGTGTTCTTAAGTGGCATATTCGATGAGAAGCGTAAGACACTAGACCAAAACTCATCAGTAGTCGGATAAAGAAAAGGAATTCATGAATTCCTTTCATCTACATTATCCGACTACCGAAGGAAACTTTGGCTGTAGCTATAAACATCCACGACCCACTGAGAATCAGTCAACAACAAAGCCCTACACTAGACCATGTAGGTCAGATCCGGTTCAAAGCGTGAAGAATGAGCATTTGGACCAACTTCACATACAACAGTGTACCAGCATCTACTAAGTGAACAATGTTCCAACCTTCAATGCTAAACCAAGCAATGAACAACAGGCATGTGACATAGTTAACAGAATCTTATCAAAGAGTACTACTAGGCAAAAGGTCACAGAAAAAGGGAGAGGAGGAAAGGGCATAAGAGTTTTAGATGGTCTAGAAAGATAACCCATTAGAAACTTCAAGAAGCAGCTCTATCAAGGATAAGTTATGATACAGACTAGCACACAACAAAAACAAATTGAGATGGCCAAAAAGTCAGACGGCAACCTATCACGACCCGCACACAACCATAAGCCAGAGACAGAGGCCATACATGAGGTCCATTGGAGCAGTAATAGCAGTGTATTTTGTATAGCCACCCATAGAAAGAAACATTCAGCCCCTTACTGTATTCACCCAAGGCACTGCCTAATTACTATCCCTTGCTTCTACTCCAAGAAAAGCACACCCCCAAGGCCAAGAGCTTATGTCACCGACCCCATGCCCAGTGAAAAGAAATCACACCTACTTCTGAGAGTTTGGAACATCCTCAGACCTGTAAGTAAGAACAAGTTACAGCCTTTGGAAGGTAAATTCCAAGCCCATATAATGTGTTGGTTCTTGTCATTTTCAAGTTTGAGACTAAGCAACCTGCTATCAATATGGTCATGTTCCTTTGAATAGAATGGGTATCCAGATATTCATTGCTAAATACTCTGGAATTCCTTTCCAACCATCTCTCATTAATAGCAGGTTTGGTACCTTGTTAGCATAATTAATCAAACCATTTCCAATCTAAGAAGATGTACCCCAATCAATGGCCTGGCACCAATCAAGGGATAGCCGAACATAGCATTTCCCATGACCATGCCAAATGCTATTACCAAAACTACAAAAAGAGCTGATGAGAGTGAGGGTCAACACGTACGCAAATCAATCAAACAAAGATCCAAGAGGAATTGGTTGGAAGACATCTCAAGATAAATGGATACATTCGTCAAATGCATGTGCATAAGCAGACAAAAGTACCTTTCACCTAAAGAAATCACTTTGGGTAACTCCATAATAATTATGGTCCATAAGGCAATATGCCTTGTGCTTTCTTCTTTTTTCCCTGATGCCTGTTTCAAGTTTGGCCTGAGCATTTGGTTGGGGCTTTAGTATTATGTTGTTATTGGATAATAATTTCAAGTTGCCTACAGTGTTTGCATGTTCCCCTATTTAATGATCTTGGATAAGGACTGAAGTCAAACTATTCATTCAAGTGTATGCCTCCACAAACTTGTTTTCACCAAAAGAACCATGATTTCTGAAAATTATGTTTACTAGGTCAATGAGCGGTAGGTTTGTTTATATCACATTCAGTAATCATCAACACATTCATGAAATGAACTCATTTTAGAGCAACAGATTAGTAATAATATCACTATAAAATCTCAAATGCCTCAAGATCTATTGAAAGAAGAGGACTGCTAATAAAATTTCAGGATTTTATCACCTTATGTTGTGAACGGCCAGCATTTGTTGTAGGTTCCTTTCAGTGCTTCAATTTTTTTCACAAAATAACCATGCATAAGAGCAAAATGGCATCGTTGCATTTTTCGATTCCACCATCCTTATTACTCCTGTGATTTTCATTCAGCTGTATGCCATGCACTTTAACAGGACATACCTGATGTTGATGGTGATAGAGATTTTGGCATTAGATCATTCTCTGTCAGTCTTGGACAAGAAAAGTAAGTATTAAACTCATTTTGATGAGTATCCCTTGCCCTGGCCAAAAGAAAACGTAGAGGAAAGAAAATAGTAACAAAATCACATACATAAATCGAATGAGATTTTTATTCTTCTGCGAAGGTTTTTTGGCTTTGCATTAGCATGCTTTTAATGGCATATGGAGCTGCTGTGGTGATAGGAGCTTCATCTTCATTCCTACCAAGCAAGCTTATTACTGTATGTCCCATTATTTGTACTTATGCATGTACATATGATATATCCATTGCGTATCTTAACTTTGCAAAGTGGCTGTGTGGTAAATTTCTTGCAGGTTTTAGGCCACTGCTCACTTGCTACTTTTCTCTGGCTTCAAGCTCGATCTGTTAATCTCACTAGTAAAGCATCCATAACTTCTTTTTACATGCTTATATGGAAGGCAAGTAAATCTATCTTCAAAACTACCACAACCTAATAGTCATGAGAGAAAATGTTTAGATGCATTTTGGAAATGGAAGTGTTCTCCGTTAAAACTGTAGAATACATCATACAAGAGAGTTCCTTGGTGTGTCATTTTGGCTTCAAATCAGAACCACTTCAAAAAATTATTGTGGTCATGCTTTGGTTGATTTTGTTAGTTTCTCTATTTCAGCCCTTTTCTGCCACTCATTTCAGGGCTTTACAAAAAAATTCACTTCAGATTGATTGGCTTCAACCTTATTGTTCTTGCAGCTATTCTATGCAGAGTATCTCCTCATACCTTTTGTGCGTTGAGACAAAATGCAATCTTTGGATGCCTGGAGTTACTTCAAACATCTCAGTCCTGCAATGCTGTTTGTTCGTCGAGCAAGATAAATTTTCACCTTCTTTTTCAGTGAATAGTACCAAAAAGAATCATGTCTCCATAGTATTACGAAAGCATTCCCACATGTGGGTCGCTTACTATTCCAGGGTTGAGCATAATCTCTAGCTTAAATCTGTTAACATGTAATGTGTGAAAGTTTACGGCTACCTCGCGTTAACACGTTACTGAATACACACTTTATCCGCTTAAAGAAAAAAAGAAAGATCATTTAGGCTTATTTCACCCTACAAGAAGAGGGGAAGAACACCAAACATTATAGTTTGAATTCCATTGCAAGTTCTTACCTAGGGCTGAGATGTGGCTCGAGGTCCAGTCACGTTCATGATATTGTGCCCAAAAGATGATAGTTCAAACTCGTTTATTCAAAGCCTACAAGAGTGAGATTGGCTTATTTTTGTATCAAAAGCGCCTTCTCATGGACTCATTGTGTGAGCGTCTAGCACGGGGTTAAGCATGTTTTTGGATTTGTGTCCCAATTCAGTTTCATCTTTAGTGTCATTATATTTGTGTTACTTTTGGGGTTGCTATTGTCATTCTCATACTCCCCTGAGGACCGGTAACAAGGAAATGCTCAATAAAGAAGAGTGAGTCGGTTTCATGTACCACCCTAGGAGTACATTTAAAAAGGTGATACTAGCGACAAACTCCAACTTTCAGTGGCAAAACATGTGGAAGGCATAGTAGGATGTGCAATAGCAATTTTATTTATCTAGTAGTACAGTCTTTGTAGTTCTTTTGAGTATTAAGGTCAGACCTTCCCTTGCAAAAAAGATCCTGAATCCACCTGTGTGTATGCTCACGCCAATTAATAGCATGATCATACGAGTTGGCTTTGCATGTTACCTCATAAAAACGTGGATTTGTTGTTTCTTAATGTTTCTAGTTCTCGGGTATATTGAAGCACGGTAACATCACTGACATGCATAGTTATCTCGCTGTAGAGATGGCAATTAAGGGGCCTAATTAGAGCCCCCTCTTGCGTCGCCTTAAATGGTACCTACTCGGGAATCTCTAAATGGATATGGGGCAAATGGGATATCTAACCAAATCGGACTATTTGGATTTTCCTTCGCCAACAAAACCCAAAATAGAATTTCTCTCTAATCTCTCTCACACGCGCGCGCACACAAGCTGCGAGTTGGCAGCCACCATCAGTCATTGCCTGTCTCCGCCTCTTGCCTCTTGAGGCCCACTGCCTACCGCCTCTTGCAGCCTGCCGCCCCTTGCCATTACCGCCATAGAAATCTGGCACCCTCTGCCGGCAGCTGTCACCGCCAGCAGCCACCAGCTGGTGCCAGTAAAAATGTAAGCAGCCATCGCCCACTGTCTCTTCCGGAAAATTCGGGTAGATGCTGGCTCCATCCATTCCCAGCTGCCACCGCCGCCTACCACCACTATTAGAATAAAGAAATTAGTTTTTGTAAGAAGAATGTGACTAGTTTAAAAAGAACTTTTATAGGAAGTTAAAGGGTTGAGTTGTATAGAGGCAGGGTAATGAGGCGGGTTAGATCTAAATGGAATTTGGGCGAGACGAGGCGGAATGGCCTAAATCAAGGATGGAGCAATACAGGGATACGGCAACTGGGGATGGGGCAGGCACCACATATTGCATCCTTACCTCATTGTAAAAACTTTTCTTTTTTGGTGTATTAATATATACACACCCATATACTATATATATATATATATATATATATATATATATACACTACTTATAAAAATGTAAATAAGTGTAAATTATTTTCTGGACACAAACACCTTTACAAGTTAAATATATGACTTCAATATCCTTTTTAGCATTATTTCACACTTCTTCCTCAATACTTAAAGACAAAACTTAATTGACTCCTTAATGATTATTGCTCTCCATCTTTGATAACTTCACATTTCAATCTTCAACGGTACGTTTTGCTTAACCTCCTGAACGATTATTTGTCTCCATCGTTGCATGGCGATAAAATTAAAATATCATTCCAATCCTGATTTATTAGGAGTCCACAAAACATTTGCGCCTCATCATCGAATTAGAAGGTTGTCTTATTGCTGCTTTATTTATGTTTGACAGTACAATCTCCATTCCATTTTCACAAATTGATAAATTGCGAGTAATATTGCATGTGAACTATGTATGGCTACATGTAGTTTGGAGCAATAATTTGGGTTGGATCCATAATATCTTTAACTTCAAATATTCCTGAGAATCTAGGAGTATGGTAGAGGCATGCGAGTTAAGGGATTTACTTTAGGTCGTAGTTTGCTCTTTATTCATTTCTTGAATTATTTATTACAATTTTCAAAAGATTTGTTGGGAGATTCTGTTTATATATATATACTCATGCTAATTTTCATGGTTGTTTATATTAATACAAAAGTTGAATTTATTATGAGTAATATTAGCTTAAGTTTAGGTTTAATGAGAGTCATGGGATTTACAGATATGGTTCAAATTGGTTTGACTTTAAAGCTTCGAACTCAAGTAGAATCTAATTCATATCTCATAATGCAAGATGACATGAATTTCTCTTCCTACATATTTTTCCTTGAATCACTTCTATGACATATAAAAATGCCATGAATTAAGGAATTCCATTGCTTGCTTCTAGAAGTTACAGCTTTTTTTACTCCGTATTTAGTTATTACCATCATCCATGGGGATGGAATTAAATGGTGTTGAAGATTTTCTTATAGGCTCTCATGTGGTCGCACCGGAAGGAAAATGCTTCATACAAATCTGGATATCAATAAAAATCAACTAGTTGGAATGTGCCAAAGCTCATAGAATCCAAGAAAAGGGTAAATTGTTACTTCAACTAAAATATCTTTCTTCAATAATGTTACCACATGGAAAGTCTCGCAAGGTTGGTGTTATGCACAGGAAGACCAATTTTCATATTAAGATGGTAAAATAAAAAATAAAAAAAAGATGAAAGAGTTCTGAGACGAAAAGTATCGAAAGAAGGTTTAACTACGGCTCCGCGATGATGAGCATAACTCGTTTTTTTTACGTGCTTGAGGTTGCAATAGTAATGATCTATTGTTATAGTCTTTTCTTAGTTTGGTTTTGTGTTCTTGTTTTGGGCGTGCAAGGTGACTGCAATATTTTACTTTTTAGAGTTTTCGCTGCGTGTGTCCTCTACAATGCGATACTAGGCTGGGTCAATTACTGGGGGAATCTACACACCATTACTTTGCCCATCAGGCTCAATTCAACCAAAGAAAAGATGGTTGGGTTTCTCGTTTTCTTACAAGCTCGACAACTCATACTATGATATGTAGAATTCACATTGTACACACCCCATTTTTGTAGTCTTCTTATTTATTTATTTATTATTGTTGAGCTTTATTGATAATTAAGGTTTATTATTGATTATGGGTGTAGGACTAGTATAGATTATGAACTAATTTATTATAATTAATCCAATTAAGTCCAGTTCAATCCAATTTTGTCTAGTCCAGCTTGGTTTGGCCCATTCCACCCAAAAGATGGTAATTGCTTAGATAATTTAGAACTATCTTGTGATTAATCCATAATGCATGCAAATCACTACAACAAAAAGGGTCTTTAGTGGCGGACTCAAATCCATCGCTAAAGATTTTTTGCAATGGACTAACCGGTCACTAAAACCTCTAGCGAAGGACTTTTAGCGACTAACTTACACCAACGAGTAATCTGTCGCTAAAAGTATTTATCACAATTTTTACTTTGGTCAAAATTTGAATATAAATTTAGCAACGGAATATTTTGCGACGGATTACTATATGTCGCTAAAAATATTTTTTTAGTTTTTTATAACTTTTAGCGATGGATTATAATCCGGCGCTAAATGCTCGTTACTGAAAGGCTATTTTAAGTAATTTTAGCGACGGATCTTTAGCGACGATAACGTCCGTCACTAAAAGTCAAAGAAATTGGAAAATAAATACTTTAGCAACGGACCTTTAGCGACGGGCAAGGTCCATCTCTAAAAGTCGATTTAAATGTAAATTCAATCTTCCTTCTTTCTTCTTTCGGCTGCTCTCTCTCTATCTTTCTCTCTCTCTGTTACCACCTCCCAAGCCCCAACCCCTGGTCGCCGTACCCTGCTCCCAATGCCCCAGTGTAACTTTGTCCTTGTCATGCCCAAAGCCCCGTCGTCGTATAGCCCTGCCATAATGCCACCACATCTGCCACGTTCACCACTACTGCACCCCACCATTTCTCCCATTATTAGGTATTTTTTTATTATTGTTGTTATTATTGCTATAATTGTTGTAGACATTTTTTTAATTATGGTTATTATTGTAATTGTTGTCATGATTATCGTTAATATTATAATTATTTTTGTAATTATTGCTATAATTGTTGTAGAATTTAGTGACATTTATTAAGGTCGAATAACAACTCCTTACTTCTGGACTTAAACCGAAAGGTCAATCATCAACTCCACAATTCCAAAATCATAATCCTAATAATAATGAAAGTCGCCAAACCGGCCAGGTTAAAAGCGGTAACGAACGATCGAGTAAATCAACAGTTATTCTTCCTAATCAAACCCTAATTAAATCATAAACCCTAAACCATATTTAAACTGTAAACCCTAAATAGTAACCTTAACCCTAAAGCCAAATCCCCAACCCCAAACCTTAAACCATGTACCTTAAATACAAACCTAAATCGATAGCTAGGAAAAAAAACTTATACCCTAATCAACCCTTGTTACCTCTAATTATCCCTAACTAAATCTAATTAATCCTAATTAATCATAAGTAAACCTAATTAACCCTAATAGCCTTAATTAAACTTAACTTTCCCTAATTAACCCTAATTAAACCTTAACAAAATCCTAATTAATCATACTTAACCCTAATAAGCCCTAATTAACATTATTAAACCTAGTTAACCCTAAATACCCCTAATTAAACCTTAACGAAACCTAATCAATCCCAATTATACCTAATTAAATCCTAACCCGCCCTATTTATCCTAATTAAACCCTAATACATCCCGAATTAACTCTTTTAAGCCCTAATTAACCGTAATTAATCTTTAATTAACTATAACTGCCTTACTTAAACCTTAATACATTCTCAATTGACCCTAATAAGTCCTAATTAACCCTTAACTCTAATTAACCTTAAATTATACCCCTAAATACAAACATATTCCTACTTAAGTCGTATATCATAACACTTAAAACTTAAATACAACTCTAACCATAACTAAACCGTAAATCCTAATTATTAATTTTGAACCGTGTCCCTATATCGCAATATCACAATCATAGGTGACACGATATCAACTCCGCACATGAACTCCATATTCCACTGAGAAACATGAGTCAGTTGCCTGCGAATATTCATTGTTGTTTTGTGAAGTTCATTGAGAACTAGTTGTAACCAACTTGTTGTCATTGAATTTGAAAGTGAATCATTCTAGTTATGGCATGTTCTTGCAAATTAACCTAATAATTGCATCTTTTCAAAATTTTGATTTTTCAAAAAGATTCTTGCATATTACCAATTTTTAAATGCATGCATAAAAACTCTAAGCTCCTATTCAAAGGTACGCATTACAAAGTAATGATTTATAATTAGCCTTTGGATGTCCAGTTTGGAAAATTTAGAAAAGCTAAATGTTTATAAAATAGTGTATCGACTCATGCTCTGTATTTTATGTCTTGGATATTTGGTACACTTTCTCCGGTATTTTTATGTGCATACAGACCTGGTGTACTACATCTGTTTAATCTTTCAATAGCAAGATTAGGTGGATGTTAGTACACATAATCAATGTCGTGTACGTGAAAAAATATAAGGAAGTGCTGCCAAATTTTTTGTAGACATAGAACAAAGCATGAGTAGGTAATTGTTTTATGGACATGTGCTTTTCTGAATGGGATAAAACCACTACCTATTAGACAATTGGAGGGGGTATAAACATGTTGTCACATGCATGCTTTCATTTTCATATCAACCCTACCTAATTATTGGTTTTAATTTAAGGTGTTATATAGTAATCGCAGTCGTCATGTCGGTCGATCGAAGTTGGATGAAAAGGAAAAATGATGATGATTTCGAGGATTACGTCGATGAATATCTTGAGTTCGCTTATGAGCATCCTGCACATGTTGACTTTTAAGGTGTTCGTGCAGTAAATGTGAGTTCTTGCATTGGAGAAAAAGAATGGTGGTAAAATGGCATCTTCTATGGGTGGATACACAAGGTAAACGCAGTACAAAAAACAGTAGTTTTGTTATTCAACCCGGCTAGTCAGCTAAAGTTAGGATGGAGGCACAATATGATTATTGAAATATGATTATAGATGTTGGGCATGCTAATGTTGACAAGGAGGACTACCAGCGACGATGACAGACCCCAACAGCCGAATGAGAGCGCTCATCAGTTTTATGATTTGTTAAGAGATGCTGAAGAACCGTTGTGGGGTGGAATTAAGAAGCACACATGGTTTTCTGTGGTTAATAATTTATTATAGTTGAAATTAGACCATGGGCTGGGTGAGAAAGGATTTAACGAGTTTTACTTTTATCAAGAAATTTTTATCGAAGACTGAGAAGCTGCCTCCGTCCTACTATGATGCGAAGAAGGTGATGATGAAATTTGTTGTGTTGTGAGAGATGCGTGCAATGATGACTGTGTTTTTTTCCAAAAAAGAGAATAAGGACTTGACAAAGTGTATAGTATGTAATCATTCAAGCTATAAACCAAACAAATGAAAAAAGAAAAAATATCATGGAATGTATTGCAATATTTTCTGGTTATGCCAAGGCTTTAGATAATGTATTACTCCTCTAATACGGCTGAACATATGAGGGCTCAGTGTGAGACTCATAGTAACGATGCGATATGTTGACATACCCCGCACGGGAAGGCGTGGAAGGATTTTACGCAAGCATCCAACCTTTGCTCAGGATGTTCAGAATGCTAGACTTGGTTTGGCAACCGACGGGTTTAATCCATTCAGACAGTCTAGCACGCCTTACTCTATATGGCATGTTATTATTGTCCTGTATAACCTTTCACCTAGCATATGCATGAAGAAGTCATACATATTTTTGTCATTGCTTATTTCGAGACCGAAGAGTGCTAGTGAGACATAGATGTGTATTTAAAGTCGTTGATTGATGAGCTCAAATAGCCATGGGATCATAGAAGTCAAAACTTATGATAAATCTCTTAAACAGAACGTTAGTATGAGGGCTACTTTGATGTAGACTATACATAAATTTTCAGCAAAAGGAATGATGTGTGGCTAGAGCACACATGGAAAGTTAGCATGTGTTGCTTGTATGAGCATGAACCCCGGTCATACATTAAAGCACGACGGAAAGGCCTCGTGCTTCGGATGTCACCATAAGCTGTTGTCACTAGATTATCAGTTCCGTAGGCAGAAGGATAAATTTGATTGAAGAGCATGAGGTTTTCATAGTGGACTATCTATTTGGTGATTAAGTGCTTTCATACTTAAAGGCACTTGATACTGACATACCATACGGCAAAGGTGTGTTGGATCAAAAGATTTCAGGATATGAGAAAGAGCATAATTAGAAGAAATAATATTTTCTGGAAGTTAGACTATGGAAGACACTTATTATTCGAAACAACATGGATATGATGCACATTGAGAAGAATGTTTTTGATAATGTGTTCAACACAGAGATTAATGTCAAGGAAAAATCGAAAGATCACCTTAAAGCTAAAAAGAATCTACAACAATTGGGTGTACGCCGTGAATAGCATCCTCGCACAGTCAGGGAAAGGACGATACTTCTGAAAGCACCATAATGTCCAGACAAAAAATAGGTACAGAAGGTCTGTCGGTGGGGTTAAGAATTTGAAGCTTCCAGATGGGTATGCGTCGAACATATCTTGTTGCTGCAATGTGTTAGAGTGAAAGTCCCAAAGGATTGTCGCGTGCTTATGAAAAGATTCATTCCTATTGCCTTCCAAATATTGTTGCCAAAGGTTGTATGCGAGACTTTGACAGAATTGTCTCATTTCTTTCGAGGTATATGTTCTTCTACACTTTAGGTAAGTAGTATGGAGGTGCTTAAGTGGTAACAATATGCAAGCTCGAGAAAATCTTCTCACCATCCTTCTTTGATTCAATGGATCATTTACCTATTCTCTTCGCATATGAAGCTAAAATGGTTGGACCTGTGCAATGTCGGTGGATGTAACCATTCGAGAGGTAATCCTTTAACTCTCTGTTGTTCGTTTACACATAATGCAAAACCCTATTATCATTGATATTTCACTTAACTCTATTCACTAAATTTTTAGGCTCATGTTTCATCTGGGGAAAAAAAAGGTCCATAATAAAGCTAGTGTTGAGGGCTCAATTGTTGAGGCCTACATAATGGAAGAACTTGTCAACTTTTGCCAATATTTTAGGCCTAATTTGATACAATGTTAAATCAACTAGGCCGAAATAAGCTCGGCGCCAGCACCAATTTTGAAGGGCATTTATCAATACTCAAACAGTCATGTAGTCCATTCGAACGAAACTATACTCGGTGGCTAATGGATGAAGTGTACAGCACTGTAACTATGTATGCCCTTCTAAATTATGAAGAAGTTTCAGCTTTTGTTGAGTAAGTTAATGTCTTCAAATAATTATTGTAAACACTTGAAAATGTGTGATTAGCAGGTTAATTATATCGGTTTGCATTGAGTTCGATGCAGAATTTCAAATCACTGCTCCCACTGGACTTGAATCTCATAAAAAATCGCAATTTCTTGAGTAAACTATACTATGCTAATTTATCCTCAATTTTTACCGTCTTCTATAATAGGTTCAATCGGTCGACAAACAAAGCAAAGGTCTTAGTAAACAAGCATTCTGTCATGTAGGCTATATCATCAACAGGTTTAGGTTTAACAAAAAAGATGATGACCAAACTAAACAAATATAAAATAGTGGAGGCTCGGTAGAAGGCGACTGTTATGATGAGAATTGCATGAACTTTTATAGGGACATGGATGAGATTGTTGAGCTAACATATCTGGGTAGTCAAAATCACTTGGTCATGTTCAGGTGTACCTGGTCTGATATTAAATGTAGTAGAGAAATGTGTGTTAGCTCGCAAGGGACTATAGATGTCAATATTAAGACAAGACTTGCATCAGACGAATCGTTTGTGTTTGCTAGTCAAGCTACACAAGTGTTCTACGTGGAAGATGTCGTAAATCCTAAAACTCATTGGTTTACTGTTATCAATTTCAAAAATTATTAGTTGCATATGATAGTGAGGTAGACACTTATCAAGCCAACCAAGCACCTATCTTGGTACTTGCTGAGGTGAAGAATGAGGAAGACGATCTTCCTCTTCAACGAGACTTCATCTAGGAGAAGAAGTCGTAGATGATGAAGAGGAAGATGTAGAAAGTGTTAAAATACATGAGGATGAATCTACTAACAAAGAGGATGAATTACAAGATGAAGAAGATGACGAGTCTGAAGAAGAAGAGGATGATGAGTCTGAAGGTGAAGATGATGATGATTCTCAAAATGAAGATGATTGACTTGTAATGTTGTAACGTTTATGACCTTGTAACAAGTAACTTGAATATTTCACTTAATGTTATGACATAACAAAGTCATCTTCTCAGTGTGACTTGTACTTGATTACTCTGTAGTAATATATTCACTTACTCGTTCATCCAGTTCAAATAGTGTTTCTACAGTCATTTTTATAATCAACCCATACACATTTGAGTGTTATCGAAAGCATGTGATAGAGTTTTGTGCTGTCATTTTAATATGTTAATTTCTTTGGACTTTCCTATACAAAGTCAGTTTCATGTTATCAGTCATGGATAGATTACAGGTCATTCGTGATCGCAGTGGAGGCCGAGCTACGTCCATGCCGGTAGCCCCACCCTGGCATTTTCTACTGATGACAAGGCACATAGCGCAAGCATCCAGCAAGCTTGGCCTCAGCCGCAGCCCCAGCACTAGGACGAGCCCTCTCAGCCGCACACTGGTTCTTCTTATGTGGGTTCGCGACATCAAGTATATTTGATATTAGCATTTAGTCATAATGCTAGACTTATATTTAAAATGCATTAATGTTAGTATTTTCTAAGATTTCGTTGAGGCCAGGGACCCACATGCAAGGTGTGCATCAATTCCCAGCAGAAACAGTGAGTTACTCTCACCGAGGATGGCCAGTAAGTAAAAAATCACATAATGCAGTACTTGAAACTTTAATGATTTCGATAGTTATTACTATTCACTTATTTAATAGTATTAATGCTATTCTTTATCAGGATCCTGAAACAAAAATGAAGATCAGCATCCTTGTGAAGGACCGCTTCTTTGAACCACTGCTATACTAGAAGGACTAAGATGCCGGGATAAGGGAGGCTCTGTGGGAGGAATGGCTAGTGTGATTTAATAAATTGTTAGGTAATATCTATTGAATAAGTACTTATATTTAAATTCATCGTACTAATTGTGTAATTGGGTGCCTTGCAGGAAGAGTTCAAGTTTGAGTCACCTGAGCAGCAGGCATTGAGGAGAATGGCTTTTTTTCTGTATATATCACCAAAAATTATCAGCAATTGCTACACGACGAGGGAGCAGGCGAGAAAGTCACTGCCAGAGGGTGCCTTGATGGAGGAGTGGAAGCGGTATCCCCCTCATTGGATCTCACCATCAGCATGGGGGCAGATGGTTGATAAGTGGATCATTAATCCATCTTGGGAGGCGAAGAGTGAGAGGGAGAACAGAAAGGATCAGGATCCTACGCACATAGCAGGGTCAGTGCTCGTTTGACACAAGAATGCGAATGAGCACCTGCACCTGGAGAAGGATGAGGTCTGTGCTTTGATGTACACGATGACGCACTAATGGAAAAGGATAAAGATAATGCATGTCGGGCGAGGGACTTCATTCTAGAAATTGTCCGGCAGATCGATGTAAGTTACAAATTAATCTGTTTATAGTTCAAATTTTGGCTATATCGATGTCTATTGCCTTAATGTCTTTAATGTCAAATCACTATTCTGCAAGCCTCGTATGAACAAATTAGGGGGTCTGTATAGCAGTCCGGACAGCCATCAGTGTCCACGAGTACGGGTACGAGTATCAGGGGATTGAAGTAGTGGCTGGATACACCAGGGGTCATTGATAGGCAAAAAGGGCATGTACGCGGCCTGCCCAGCACAATTGCACATGTCGTAATGGGATCGTCCCCAACCCTACTACCCCTCCACAGACACCGATGGTGAAGTGACAGTTACACCCAGACGATGTTCGTTGCATTGCTGAAGAGGTGATCAGAATGATCAGGGCTTAGGATCAGGTACAAAATAGTTATTTTATGAATTCAATATATACATGAACAAACACAATATACAATTAGTAATGAGATTAATGCGTTCGTGCTTTTAATGCAGGATACTATTACTGGGCATACCGAGCCAAATCCGGATGACAGTACCCTCGTAGATGATGATGATCAACGGGATCCAAATCCCCATCTCGATGAGCCTTGAGCCCTCCCATGCCCTTCTGGAATTGTGCTCCCCTCCCCTCTCCTATTTGTATCACTCTCCCGCTCTTCCCTGTTATATCTGGTTCACTCTTAACAATATTGTATACACTTTCTTTCAATTAGTATAGAATTTGTATATATAGTCTTTGTGTGTTTAGGGCTAAATAATCCTAATGTGGATTATGAATTGGGTTGTAGGAATTGTGATTACCGATTTGGGTTTGAATTACAGGATTGGGTATTGAAAAAACAAAAACAAATTTAAAAAAAAATTAGCTATAGATTTTATTCTGTCACTAAAAGTCTACAATGAAATGTACTGAAAAGCTTTTAGCGACGAAAATTTTCATTGCCAAATTTTTTACTGACAGACTTTCAGCGACGGAATTTCCGTCGCTAAAAGTCCATTACTTTTTACCAACGGGTATTCCGTCAGTTAAACCTTTAGCGATGGAATTTTTCATCACTAAATATTTTCTAAAATTAATAATTTTCATAAAAAGAAATTAAGCTAAAATACGAAAATTACCTTTAACGACGGAATGTCCGTTGCTAAATGAATTTAATGTCCATCGCTAAAAGTTGGATTTTTTGTCACGGATTTTCAAATTCCGTTATCAAACTTTTGGCGACGGGTTTATTTGCAACGGACTTTTAACGACGGGGTGTCCATTGCTAAAAGTTTTTTGCGACGGACTACTGATTTTTAGCGACGGAATTGTCTTGAAGTGAATTTTCTTGATTTAGATGAAATTTGGAGATGATTTTCGCAATCTAGTACATCCCATTTGTCTTATAAGAGATAATTACCACATTTAAGTTAGATAATATCCCAAAATTCAAAAAAAATATTAAAGGATGAACCGGCTGGTTCTCGATAAACCGGTTGGTTAGTTAATTTTTGTTCAATCTGCGATTTCAATAAAATATTTGACTCTATCAGAGATCTCATACTCCAAAGTTATCTTTAATTCTTCGGTTAGCCTCAGACCTCTATAAAAAGGGCCTTTTGGCTACAGCTTAAGGGAGGCTATTCTCTTTAGAACTATCGTACTATTTCTCCGTAGAGTGGTGCATCATTCGAAGGACAAATTTAGTATTTTCACATAATCTATTCATAGTGGCAGTCTACTTGCATCATGGATTCATCTAGAGGTGGTTCTAAGTTCTTTAAACCATCGTCATCTAAAGGTACCTTTATAGTGCTTTTGAGTTTAGTCTAGAGAATTGTAGAATATTTCTATTCCTACGACCAATTAAATTCTGGTCAACAAAACAAAAGTTGATAAAAAAGAAAAAAAATCTTTCAAGTTCATTTTTCTATATTCGTGTCAAAGACGTATGGTCTAGTCGAACTACAGTGGTTTTGATTATGGTTTATCCAAACTGGTACGTAGGCTATTTGATCCTGGTAGTCAAATTTAAACAAAAACTATGTGTTAGGTTAGGGTTTATTTCATGCATGTTTATGTGTTATGTGTCAAATGCCAAAATATCATAAAACAAAGTAGAATCTACTGGATATGGTGAGTGCCTAACACTTTCTCGCTGTATAACTTAGTTCCCGAATCCATCATCTCTATTTTTGGTAGATTAGAAGCCTAGCTGGGTATTTCAGAGTCTTTTAAGGGTATCTTCTTTTTTTTTCTTTATTTCATAAAATAAGATGGCTACTCCAATTTTTAGACCTTTGCGGATCTAGGAATTTTTTAGGCGGTCTGCTACATACATATAGAGTCGTATATGATACGACGCGGCATGAACTATGGGAGTTACATGCAGTTCTAGCAAAATGTCAGCAAAATATGTTATGTAAAAAGCAAAGTGGAACACTAAGGCTAGAAAGCACTCTAGTCACTTAATCAATTAGTTGGAGACGAAGTGCTTCTTTGCATCACAAACGTCAAGACGCCGAAAGAGGCATGGGAAATACTTGCAAGACTATTCACGAAGAAGAACACTGATGGTCTTCACCTTTGGGGAAAGGAAACCAGAATCCTAGATCGAGGGACATCACTAGTGTCATAATACTTTCAAAAGTTAAAGACTTCACATAGAAAGCTCTTACAGTTTGGTCCTGAAAATATAATCGCAGACTCCAAGCTACGAAGACTCCTTATCAATAGCTTGAAAGAAAAATACGTTGCATACGCTGTATAGGTTATATTGTCAGTTAGACATAGCCTTCTATGGAAGAGTTGTCAGATGCAGACATAGCCTTCTATGGAAGAGTTAAAGAATCTACTCATCTATCACATGATGGTTCTAGTTGAAGCCAATATTGTTCTCCAAAGGTTTGACAAGAAAATGACGCGGCAAAGACGGGTTGAAAGATGGGGAGACACCAGCATCAGTGATAAGAATGATAGGAAGACACAGAACAAGAAATGGAATTCTCAGAATGAAAAGGGGGATCTTACTGTCACTGTGGAAATCCAGGCCACTTTATGTGACCTTGTGGACATCCACTGAAGACTTGTAGCAAGGAAAAGGTTGTGAGCGAGTGAAGACTGTGATGATGAATATTAGGATCCCACAACGAACTATGCATTAACTGTTGAAGATGTAGATATATGTACTAGAGGCATTATAGAAGAGGTTATGGATTTTGCCTTGACAATTATAGTGGTAGACACTATGATGCCGAAGCATACAGCTACTCAGGGAAGCAAGAAGCTATGATCCATTAGGAAGACAACTGGATATAGACTTAGGCTGTTTAAATTATTGCTGAGGATGAAAAGGTTCCAAGAGCATGCATCCATTTTGGGGGACCATGTGGTTGTGAGGACAAAGACAAAGGAATCACACCATTGGAAAAACCACATAAGTGACTCAAAGATCATGATGAGGGTCCACAAAAACTTCCTACTATATGGTGTTTATCATGTTCATGTCGTAGTAGAGAACTTATCTATCAATGATATGATTCCACATGATTCTGAAGAACTTAACGATGACGTGCAAAGTCGTCTTAAGGGATTGGAATCAAGGAAAACAAACATGAGCTAAAATCAGTTCACAAGAAAGGTGAAAGTGATATTACTCATTCTGCAAATCCTCTAAGGTAGGAGGTAAGTCCTTGGAATGATGGTTCTCAATAACGTACAACTAAAGATACCAATAAGGGTGGTCTTTAGTGTAACAACAACATCACTCATGTAGTCGAGATGTCTACCAACTTTACAGTCGCCAAAGAATAATTGAGTGCAAAACTACAAAGGAAGAGGATGTTGCTGCATTGACGATGAAAAGGCTTGATAAACTAAACTACTGTTGTGTTTGAGAGGTTGATTTTTGTTAGTCATGTAATTGGATAACCTACGCTTTCATCTTGTTTTGATGATAACAACACATTGATTGTGTTCCAATGTATGCTTTGAGTTTACGCTTAGTTGGTATATGCATACAAAGGATAGGCGGAGTGCAATAAAAGAAGTTTAAAACTACAATGGAACTACTAAGAAGGTCTAATGCCAAAAATCAAGAAAGAATGTATATGCTAAGTCTTCGTTTGACAAAACTTTTTTTTTTTTTTTCAGTTTTGAAAAAGCAGCTTAATTTTATTTTCTTTTACAAAAATAAGTGTGGTTTTTTAGTTTTTTTGTGTTTGGTAACCCTTTTATTTTGAATTTTTTTGGGTGGTTTGGTGGCGGTGGTGGCGGTGGTGGTGGTGTGGGCGTAGTAGTGGCCGGAGGTGGTGGTGGTGGTGGGTGCGTGGCTAGTGGCCGGTGGTGGTGGTGGTTGTCGGCGGCCGGAGGTGGCTACCGGCGGTGGGCGAAGTGGCTGCCGGTGGTGGCGGCCGGAGGTGACTGTCGGGCGGCGGTGGGCTGTGATGGCTCCGGCCAGGGTGGTGGCCTCCGGCCAGCGGTGGTGGCCTCCGGCCAGCTGGCCTCCGGCCAGCTGGTGGCCTGGCCAGCGGTGGTGGCCTCCGGCCCGGAGGTGGCCTGCCAGCGGGGTGGCCTGGCCAGCGGTGGTGGCCTCCGGCCCGGTGGTGGCCTCCGGCTAGCGGTGGTGGCCACCGCCCACCGCCGCCCAGTGGTGGCTGCCGGCGGCAAAAGTTGGCTATCGGTGGCTGCCGGCAATGGGTGCATTGTGGTGGAGGTCTCAAAAAAAATTTAAGTGAAAAAAAATGAGCTTTTTGCTCTTTTTTTTTACTCTACAATTTAAAAAGTGATTTTTTAAATTGAAAAAAAAATGATTACCAAAAGCACTTTTTTTTTCCAATTTTCAAAACTGAAAAAAAAAAGGAAAAAAAAAAGAGCGTCAAACATGGCCTAAGTTACTTTCAATTTTGATTAATCTTTGTTATCATGTAGCTACTCTTAATGGGATGCTTGGTTTGATGATTATGAAATAGAGTGACCATCGAACACCTTGTACATTACGTGTGAATTCATAATCTTTCCAACAAGGTTGTTTCTTGAAAGTAGACGAACTTTAGATATAACTCAGAATTTTTTAGAAAATTTTAGTTTAATTACATTCATGCCTCTGAGGTTAGGGTGAAAATATAGTCAAGGACACTAAGCTTCAAAATCTAGCAGACTGTGACTAGCAACTTTGAAAAGGCATCAGTGGTATTCATTAGTTGTTGACCCATTAAAAAAGTATAATTTTTTGCTAAGTCATCAGTTTGTATTTTTAGAATGCCAATACTAGTCATCTATACAAAATGTATAGATTTGGGAAATCAAAATTTCAAATTTAGGGTTTAAAACCCTAGTTTGGAAATTAGAAAACCCTAATTTCCTAATCTCTCTCTCTCTCTCTCTCTTTCTTTTTTCCCTTTTCCTTCTTCCCTTTTTCTGGTAGTGCTCTATCGCTACACACCTACGATGGCACCACAACATCCACCACTAGATTGTGGTTGATGCGTGGTGGGACGATGGTCGTGGTGGGAGATCTATTCGGAGCATGAACAAAGTCATGATATGGGGCTGCAGCGATGTGAACAGGGTGGCGGGGAGGAAGGGGAGGTGATAGCGGTGATTTGTTTTTGTGTGTGTGTGTGTGTGAACAGTAGTGGTTGTTGTGGGTTGTGGAGGTTTTATGACTTGTTGTGGTGGGCAGCCATGTTGTGGTGGCTATCGTGTAGAGGTGGCTATGGTGGTGACATGATGTAAGACTGAAGTTTGGTGGTGGGTTATCTTACAAAGTTGGCAGTGGGACGTAGATCCCAAGATTTAACACAAATCTACGGGTTGGTGGTCATGGCCAATGTGTGTTGGGGTGGTGGATATGTGGTCAACACTCGACAGTGGCTCATAAAAGTAGCTTCGGTGTTGACTCTTGGCCATGGAGAAAGGCGATGGTACTGATGGAAATGAAATCTGAGTGGTGGTAGATGATAGGTGGCAGTGGGTGCTATCAAAGGAAGAGGCAAGTGATGGTGGGTTTGGTCAAGAGAGAAACTATGGAAAGGGAGGAGGAGGATAGCCGGTGCTGGCACCGTGCCATCTTCTCCTTTCCTGCTTTTTTGCCTTTCCATGAGAAAATTAGGAATAGAAATTTTAGTTATGGACAATCAAGTCTTTCGCCCAAGCCGTTATGTATTTCGGTATTCCGTTTGATAAAAAGACATAAGTGTTATTTGTCCAAACTAATGGACACACCTCTAATTTCATCCTAACCTCAGGGACATAGGTGTAATTAATCCAAAATATTTTTAGGGATAAAATTTTCATACATTGATAAATCTTTTTTACCAGGTTTCCAACACACAAAAAAGGGTCCTCAATCCAATTTTTTCTATAGGATGTTATGCCCAAAATAAGAGAAGTGGCCTTAAGAAAACCAATGCAGTTGATTGCACTGAGGCAATGTGCCTCCAAAATTGGAATATACTCGGTTGTATTATATTACAATCGGTTGTAAGCTTGATATTCAAAAATAACGGCTGGTTACTAAACTTCATGCCAAATGTTCCTATTACGGTTATATTTCATATCAAATCTTTAAAACTTATTAGGGCCTTTCATATCAAACCTTTCATCATACACGATGGAAACTACATTTTAAGTCTCCACCAACATTAGGATTCAATAACTAGAATTTTCTCTTCATCTTCATGATATTACATCATTAAATTAAACATCTTTGTGAGAAATTCTTCGATTAAGAATGAGCATTTTCATGTCATCAATCCTCTCATCTTTCCATCATTTTGGGCTTCAATTGTACACATCTTCTTCTAGAGAATGCTTCAATTGCACAAGAAATTTAATTTCAACCTAACCCGAGAAAATCCAAAATTTTAAAAGCCCATCTCAACCCAACCCAACTTGGGCTTTTTGCAAAAAAAAGCTCAACCCAGGGTTTCAACCCAAACATACCCAAGTGTAACTAACATCATTAAATCTTTTGTCTTTTATTTTATGAAATGATCTTCAACTCGTCTCATTATCTAAAGACTAACATGACTCGCATTTGACTTATATGATATACTTTATTTTTGATAAATAAAAAGTTAAATTTATTTGGTCAAAGATGAAATACAATACTGCAAAGAAATCATTCTAGATCAATCACTAAACAAACACATAACGCCGACATTAAAGACAAGTAATAACTCCATTCTAATAAAAAAATACTATAGTCTTCCTTAAACTAGAAAGATAAATAAACATCAACATGTCAGAGAAAACAAGCAATAAGCTATAACACTTAATACAATTGATCCCCTCCCACTTCAATTGATGCATGTCTTTTAACCACGTGAGAAGTAATAAAACAATTAACAAAAGGTCCTAGTATTCTAAAAACAGAAATAAAATCCCAAGCCACTTTGTGAAGACACCAAGACTTGCCACCAAACTTGGTAGTTGCAGCCTCCTGTACAAAAAAAAAAAAAAAAAGGAAGTAAACTCCAAAAAGGAATCTGTCAAGTAATGATACTAAAGATTGTTACAGGCATGCATGTTATGTCCAAAACTATGAAAGTGAATAGAAACATTAGCTTTACATGGTAATAGATACAATTCAAGATGTGTAGTTCAGCAGCCATAAATGTAAATTAGTTGGCACAAGACAAGCTCATTTTCTTAATTGATCTTCACCATACTAGAGGTACAACTGTAGTACAGTTTCAAGTTCTTAAAGACATAGTATGGCCACAGTCACGAGAAGAATAGCATACCATATCGATGATTGAATAAAATGATATACTTAATTAACCAATAAAGTTGACTTACACTCTTGAACTAGCATCAACATTCTTTTGCAGTACTTGTCTGATTTGCTAGAGTGAGTGTTGCAATCGCTTCAGCAAGTGCTACAAAAAAGAGGAATGATAAATTATGAAAAAGGGACACATATTTATGTTTACAAATAAACTATAAAAAAACAAACATATATAGTAGTTGACCTACAAGACTCCACGTTTTCAAGTTCTTCCAACTGTTCTTCAACACAAATTTGGGTCGATGGACTCCTCAACCAATCCCGCGTGCACAAGAAAAACTTAACAACTCGTGGAGTCAATGAACTACGAAATAAATCGAGGACTCGTCCCCTGATACTGAATGTTGACTCTGTAGCCATGGTAGATATAGGAATAGCCAAAATGTCACGAGCCATAAGGGACAGAACAGGATACATGGGAGATTTTAGCTTCCACCAAGCGAAAATATCAAAGTTATGAGTACTAGCCTCATTATCCTCGCCCAAATAGCGTTCCCACTCAGACTTCATATTCAAACTCTCCCCTAATTTTAGAAACTGTTGTCACTCTTTAGTATGCTGATCCACATCCATACCAGAACATATGTCCCCCATCTGAGCATTCTTGCCACTTTGAAACTTGTCCACATTATTTCCCACAGCTACTGGCGAATAGTGTCCATAGAGTCTATCCATAAGAGACTTATAGCCATCAAGCACTTTCTTTTGGTCACAAGTAGGATAGTACTTCGCTAGACTACACTTTACATTTTAGCTTATAACAAGGATCTAAAATCACTGCAATAATCAACAGCGGATTGATTTTTTCAATGCTACGTACTTATCAAATTTCTTCCTCATTTTCTGGGCCATACTTCTAAAAAAATTCATTATCAGTACTTGTGCAACTTGAGATAAGTCCTTGGACCCTATTCTTCTCATGAAAACAAATATTAGAAGTCACATACTTAGCCCCAAATACTCGATTGGTAGCAACATAAAATTGCGTCAAGACAGTGGTAAGACTTTTCACTATCATCCAATCTTCTTCCATAATGATGTGGCCACGAAATTGTGATCATGCTCCTCTAACCTCCCAAACAACCTTTGATATTAAAGCACGGTGGTCAACATAAGATATGTCAAATTCCACCGCATTTGAACATCCAAACACAAAGACCTCTTGGCTACAACCATTTCTTCCTTGGCACATTGTTTAAAAACTGGAAATCAAGATGGAGAACTTCTCACATATTTCCCATAATCTTTTACACGCAACACCAACTCCTTGACTTCCTCAATCCCTTTTCTCACAATTAAGTTCAAAACATGCGCAAAGCATCTAACACGCATACATTCTCCATCAATAATGACTCATACGTTCTAGAAATTTTAATTTTCAATTTCGAAAGTGCAACATCATTTGAAGAAGCATTATCCATATTAATTGTACAAACTCTGTTACGGAGTTCCCATTCTTTTAAGCATGCCCTAATATAGCTTGTGCAATGTTTTCACCTTTATGTGGAGTAGGAAGTACACAAAAAATGATAATCAATAACCTCCAATTCTTGTCGATATAATGTGCTGTCAAGCACAGATATCCAAGAGTTTGGAAAGAAGTCCATAAATCTGTTGTAAAACACACTAATGAAATAGAATTTTCAAAAATTTTCTTGAGCACCGTTTTCTCACTCATATATGTGGATATGCAATCTCTAGTGATTGTAGTATGTGAAACAAGCTAAAATTTAGGTCACAATGCATTCACAAACCTTTTAAACCCCTCTTTGTCCATAAAGCTAAAGGGTAATTCATGAATTATTATCATGCAAGCATGCTCCTTTTGACAAAAGTCTTGACTAAAACTTGACCTCGACCCAATAACGCTTTGGTCACTATTGTCGGTTGATGATTGAGATGCAAGCGATTTTTGGTATTCTTTACAACTATGATAAACATGCCTCATGAGTGTACTAGTTCCAAAACTCCCCTTATTATTGCACGTCGCAAACACTCTACCACAGTAGTTACAAACTGCTTCAATAATTAGACCTTCATCATTTTCCCCTTGTCATAATGATCCCAAACATGAAATGATGTCGTATAAGTTTTTTTGTGCTTAACTTTACCCATGCCACTGAGATTTCCTTCTTTGAGGCTCACCACGGAACCAAATGTTATGGAGTTACTCTCATCCATCAATATTGAACAAGCATGATCCTGCTAGGAAGAAGAGAAAAAGTGATCAACCCATGATCGACGTGTTTGATGCAACCTATGACCAAGTTGTTCACTCAATTCAGCTTAATAAGCTACTAAAATGGAAACATAATATGGGCTTTGGACCTTAGAACATGCAATCTATAGACTTTGAACCTCAAGTAAATTGCCTGGACCTTTAGAAGTAGCCTATTCTAAAAATCAGATTAGCACAATGAAAAGTTTTCAGTGACAAACAACATGCATGTTCAGTAAAAGAAAGAAAAAGGCACCATCAGCCGCTAAAGATGTTCATCACTTCCCTTCTAACAATACTTTCTATATTCAGCAAATATGAAAGAAACATGGAATTTCAAATATTAAATTTGTGCAGGAAATGGTTACTGCAAGGTAAAAGTAGATACAAATGTTGATCACTTTAATATGGATAAATTTCAGTGTCATTCTTATCTAGAACATGTACATCCTAGTTTTGATGGAATCAAATATCTTCAATAAATCAAGTTCAAGTTTAGGACCACAAACACATGCAAATTTTGGCAGTGACATTCTCCTACACCACTTAAGAAAGGACCCTTATCCTCTACGAAACCTCTTCTAAATTTTCTCCATACCAGGTTTCCAAATCTAGTTGATTAATTATCACTTTTCATCCCCTGTGATTTGTGCAATAATAAGGTAAACCACCAACGGTTGGTTGGTGCTGCAGTTAACATGTCATTTTTGAAGTGCCACACAAAGGTGAAAGTTTTGTTGATGACTGACATAGCTAAAAGTACGCCTTCAGTCAATGGATGACATGTGGCAGTTAGGACACATAATGTTCCACTAGGTAATTGTTGACTTGACGCTTGTTATATTAGTCTTCAAATAGATTCCTAAAAGGACTCCAACTCTATCTTCATAGATAGACATATGATTCTCTAGGGTCCTAATACGATCTTGATTGGATTTGTTCACAGCCCAATCCTACTAGGGCTTCCTACTACTATATAAAAGAGTCTAACCCCTAGATATGGACAACTTCACACACACATACACAATGCGTTCTTCTTTCTTTTTAGAGTTCTACATTGTTAGCCATCTCTGACTTAAGCATCAAAGCCTTCCTCTGCTGGAACCCCACCCAGCGGTCACTTTATGTTCTCTTTTATAGGCCTACTTTCTGCTGTGGTTCTCGATTCAAATTTTAGCTATAATAGATTGGCGCCATTCGTGGGATCACAACAGGGTACATGGCCAATCATTCATCTTTTAATGACTCTTCATGCAGTCATTCTCAAAATTGTCACGCATGATCCAGTAGCTCTCGTCGACTTGGTCGCTCTCATGACCAACGCTCGACATCTTCAAATCGTCATGCCGGTTCTATAGAAGATGTTCATGTTAATATAACATCTACTACTCCTAAATCAAATAACAGATCTCGAAAAAACCAATCTCTGACATCCCCTCTGAAGAACAATGACCATCGTCATTGTATGAACCATCAGCTATTCAAAAAAACCCATGCTGACCTTACAAGAGACATCCATAAACTAAAAGATATCGTGAACACTCTTCAACAAAAGCTCGGCATGGCAGTGGCTCCACCATCCACCCATCATTCTCATCTGGATCCCGACGACCTTCGTCTCTAGCTTACCTCTAAATCAAGCTACAACCATAAGTACAGGTTGGAGGTCGATCCGACATATAATCCCAAAGAGAAAAATATAGAACACACAACCAGGCATGGATCATGCTACTGTCGCGATCCATCTGTCGAAGGCAATACTAATTCCTCTCCTGAATAGGTTACTAGATCTGACACCTCTCGAAGATCAATCCACAGAAGGATGCCTGAGTACCGTTCCCAAGAACGAGACTCTTGGAAGGTTATCCCCAAGTATTATTCTCTGGAATGATCTCCCCTGAGGGAAGAATCTGGATATTCGTTATCTGAAGCAATCTAGAAAGCCAAATTACCCCTAACTTCCAAATGCCTAATGCGACCTCTATGACGGAACCAGAGATCCTAGATAACATGTTTATCAATTTGAAACATACATGTTGCTCCTTCAAGTATTGGACGCTGTCATGTGTAGGGCCTTCCCCACTACTTTACGAAAGGCTACACATGCATGGTTTAAGTCCTTACAACCGAGGTTCATACACTCATTCGCCTAACTGTCAAATATCTTTCAAAAGTACTTTGTGAGCAGTCACACCCGAAGGAAGAACTCGGCGAGCTTACTTAACATAGTGCAAGAGAAGAACGAATCTCTAGCCTGTTTTCTCAAAAGATTCAATGCGGCCACCTTGGAAGTAGATAATCTGGACGAATCTGTAAGTATACAGCATTCCTTCGAGGACTCTGACCCACCTCTAAGTTTGCATTCTTTGTCAATAAGAGCCCTCCAGGCAATATGAAAGCTCTACTCGAGAAAGCTAACAAGTACATTCAAGCTGAAGAATACCTGGAGACCCATAAAATGACGACATGGAGAAGGTAAAGAAGAACAAAAGAAACAGTCCCATGAAGAAGGTAAAGAAGAACAAAAGAAACGGTCCCAGGAATTAACCCTGGAAGAAGGAAAGAAAGCAAAATGCTCCTAGCGTGACAAATGGCATCCCAAAGACCTTTTGCCCAGGAGAATTTGAAGCCTCTCAATGTAAGACCATCAGAGATACTATACGAGATCAAAGACAATAAAGCTCTCAAATGGCCAAAAAAGATGACATCTCGGCCAAACAAAAAGAATAAAGACTTGTGGTGCTACTTTCACAACGATCATGGACACACAACTGATAATTGTTGATCACTTAAAAGAGCAATCGAAGCTCTCATAAGGGCGGCCAATTGAGAAAGTTTGCGATGCGTAAGGAAGGATGACAAGAGACGCCTCCAGCAGCTGAAGGAAAGGAAGAACATGAAGAAAATGTGGGCACAATCAACACTATCTCTGGGGGAATAGCTGTAGGAGGCTTATCAGGACAAGCTTAAAAAGCATATACCAGGAAAGTGTGCATAACGGCCAACCCCCAAGTAAGAAACAGAAGACTGTGCACTTACCTACAATCACATTTTCGGACGATGATCTAAAAGATGTGAAGACACCTCACGACGATCCGTTAGTCATACCATCAAGGCCAAAATTTTTTATGTGAAACCATTTTGGTTGATAATGGGAGTTTTGTTGAAGTCTTGTTTTATGATGCATTCAAGAAGATGAACATCCTTACAGACCGTATTCAAAAGATGGATACACTGTTATATGGATTCACCAATCATCCGGTCACAGTCGAAGGTATTATCACACTCCTAGTTGCGATAGGTATACCCCCGATGCAAGCAAACCCGATGCTTGATTTTATGGTGGTGAAGGTCCCATCTGCATATAACGCCTTACTTGGACGACTTGCACTTAATTAGTTACAAGCCATGGTATCGACTTACCACCTCAAGATGAAGTTCCCAACCAAACATAGGATTGGAGAAGTCAAAAGAGATCAGACTATAGCTTGACAGTGCTATGTAACTTTGTGCCGATCAAAGAATAAGGAAGCACTAGTCATTGAAGACTCCGGGAAGATACAAAGATGGGACGGGGTGAACCAGTGGAAGATATCATTAGCATTGAAGTATACCCCGGAGAGAAAGAGAAGACAGTTCAGATAGGTTCAAATCTTAAGGAAGACACTAAGCTCGAGCTTGTGAACCTATTATGAACCTATATGGACATCTTCACATGGACAGCAACAGACATTTCTGGGATTGATCCCAAGGTCATCACACACAAGCTGAATGTCGATCTATCTAAAAAACATGTCAAGCAAAGGAAGGGAACCTTTGCACCAGAGACACATGAAAAGATTGAAGAAGAGGTGGATAAACTCTTAACCGCCAACTTCATTGCGAAGATCTACTATCCCGATTGGATTGCCAATGTTGTCATGGTTCCAAAACCAGGCGACAGGTAGTGAATATGTATTGATTATACAAATCTTAACAAGGCATGCCCGAAGGATAGCTACCCTCTCCCGAGGATCGATCTCCTCATTGACGCTACTTCGGCCACGAAATGCTTAGTTTCATGGATACATATTCTGGTTATAACCAGATCATGATGCATAAGGACGATGTTTCCAAGACTCCGTTCATCATTGAAAGAGGGATATACTGTTAAAAGGTAATGTCTAGGGCAACTTATCAACGTCTAGTGAACATGAACTTTTGAGAATTGATTGGGAAAAATATGGAAGTGTACGTTGACGATATGTTCGTCAAGAGTATCAACAGCTGAATTCCATGTTAAAGACTTGAAAGAAACTTTCGACATACTCCAAAAGTATAAGGCGAAGTTGAACCCACTCAAGTGCGCTTTCGGGGTTGCATCGGGGAAGTTTTTGGGCTTCATGGTCTCTCAATGTGGAATCGAGGCAAACCCAGAAAAGATAAAGGCCATCCAAACCGTGACATCCCCGAAAACAATCAAACAAGTGCAAGAGTTGACAGGTCGGGTTGCAGCCTTGGGAAGGTTGATGTTTACCATTCTTCAAAGCCATCAGGAAAGCAAAAGACTTTTCTTGGATAGAAG
>JAVXUP010003541.1:0-63887 GCA_033070095.1 Escallonia herrerae | reverse complement strand
GATGATGGCGGGAGAGCCCGCGAGTGCTGCTATTATGTGGCGAGGTATTGCCCGGACCGTCTGTCGTTGGCGTTCGGGTACGATCTAGAGCCCCCATGCGGTTATGACAGCCCTTGGAGTGTGGCGACGGCTTTTGGGTATACACTATATGACAGAGCCCGCGAGTGGCCGGCACCGACGACAGAGTGGAGGCAGCCAGGGACAGAGGTGGCAGGGGCGGTGACCGCGGATTATGCGCATTGGTGGGAGCGACTGCGAGGGAGCTGGGCCGGATGGCTGGCACAGCCGTCAGGCACACGTCGACAGGTAGATGTGTTCGCATGCGACCGAGCCCTGAGTCTGATATCGGCCACAGTCGCGAGCAGTGCGGGATGCTGTCACTGGTGACCGGGAGTTCTGTTCCGAGCTCGGAGAGGGAGGCGGAGGAGGATGCCGTAGAGCTGGGGGACGCGGCTCCCGGGGGAGGACCGCGGGGAGGAGCCTATTGCCGAGGTGCCGAGGGTGCCGGGGGCCGGCAAGGGCCCTTGTCGGCATTGCGAGTGGGGATGATGGAGACAGCGCGTCAGGCTAGTGCTGGTACCTCAGCCCCACACATATCAGGGGCGAAGAGGCCGCGCGACGTATTAGAGGAGCTAGACTCTGAGGTTTGCTTCTGTCCTTTCTTTTTGTCGTATAAATATGGTTTGCATATTGCTCATAATCTGTGAACTGACAGCGGTTTTGCCAGGGGGACGAGGGAAGGCGGTCGCGGAGGGGAGCGAGGCCGAGACTGAGATCGCAGGCGAGGAGGCTATGGCAGCCGAGGCCGGCAGATTAGTTGACAGTGACGAGACCGAGGCCGTTGAGCTATTGACGGCCAGTGTGCCGAGGAGGGTGAGCCCATTGCCTGCTACTGAGGAAACGGTGGGGGCACTATACGGCGGAGAGGGGAGCGATACGGTGATGTTCGACATTGACGAGGACTGGTGGACAGGCATGGAGACGCAGGTTGTGGGAGGTGATGGTGGCGAAATGGCGGAGCCTGAGTCTGTTGTTGCTGCCTCGATTCGTGAGCGAGAGACACCGGTTCAGGCCGTGGTGGTGCGACGGCATGACACATTGCCGGAGTCCGTGGTTGAGGTCGGAGCTACTCTTCTGGCGATGCACTCAGCCACGATTGGGGCGCAGAGGGCGGGTGGGATGTCGGAGATTTCTGCAGCGGGCGGCAGTGGCGCGACAGTCGGAGATATGAGTAGAGGATCCTCGAGCGGTCAGGTGGATGTGGCAGCTTGGGGGGGCCTCCAGCTACCGGCGGAGACTGTGCGCCGGTTAGAACTGGTGAAGGCAGCGTTCCCGCAGACATTCGAGAGCGTGGTGGTAGAGAACCCAGTACTACGGATGTGGGTGTCTGCAGGGTTTATGGAGTGGTTGCTGCCGTTCGCCAGTGTGCCGTCGTCGGGTTGGACTGCAGAGTTCGTTGCTCGGTCGCTTTCAGAGTTCGCTCCGTTCACATCGCTAGGTATGCAGCTGGACTGGCTAGCAGATTTCTTTAGGTCGAGGAGCGGCAGCCATGAGATGGATGAGAGGCGCGCAGTCGTGGTCATGCGGGAGATGTTGCTGGAGCGGCGCCGTACAGGATTAGAGGCAGAGCGGTCAGAGATACCGCAGAGTTGGCCGGGATTGACATGCAGGTGGCAGAGATAGAGAGACAGCTCGTCGATTTGCAGAGGCAGTTGTCCGATCTACAGAGGCGGCGAGGTGAGGTGGACGGGCGAGAGTCAGAGCGGTTGAGGCGACAGGCCGAGCTTGATGCTGGATGGTCAGAGGTACAAGCAGAGCGGGAGGCACTTCAGGCATTCAGCTCCCACCCAGTTGCATCGCTGTTGTCTAGACTTTCATAGCTTGTATGTTACTTTGCTGTAGTTGTAGCGCTTAACGACGGCTAGTAAACGTTTGATGTATATGTATATATTTTTGATGGTCTTGGCTTATTGTATGTTGTGTTCGGTTGCTCTCTTTTTGAATGTCTTGCGCATTTTGGTCACCTGTGAATGTTCTCCCATTCCCGCCCGTAGAAAGTGACTTAGGAAGCATAGGTTGAGAATGAGTGCCAGCTAGGCAGAAGTTGAGGTAACAGCATGACTTTGTATTGATAGGACGTGGGACAAAACACCATTACATGAGTAGCGTAGAACGCTATACAGATCAACAAAAATTACAAGTCTGTAAGCAATGTCGCATGTACAAAAATGCTATGAGAGCGCGTACTATGACGCGGGCGGATAGGGCTGGGGAAACATTGCCGTGACTAAACATAATACTTCTTCAGGTAGCGGCCGTTGATGGGGGCCGAGACCTGACCGTCGTCGTGGTTGAGCAGGAGGTACGAGCCATTAGTGCGGGCTTCGTGCACCGTGAAAGGGCCCTCCCAGTTTGGCGTGAATTTAGGAGCTGACATGTTGGCCCGCACATGCTTGGCGGCTTGAAGAACAAGGTCACCCTCGATAAATGAACGTGGCTTGACGGTCTTCCCATAAGCTTTCGTGAGCTGCTCATGATACTTCTTCATGCGGCGCAGGGCCGTGGCTCGTCGTTCGTCGAGGCCGTCAAGTGCCGCCAGCCGGGCTGTTTCATCTCCGAGACCGCTGCTTAGAAAGTCGAGCCGATGGTTCTGCGATCTCGGCAGGTACCACGCACTCGTCCCCGTAGACGAGAGAGAAGGGCGTGGCCTTTGTCGCTGTGTGCAGGGATGTTCTGTAGGCCCAGAGTGCCAGATTCAGTTGTTCGGACCATGACCGGTCGGCGTCATGCACCATTCGCGATAATACTCGTAGCAAAGTCTTGTTGGACGCTTCAGCTTGACCATTACCTTGCGGGTAATAGGGAGTTGATGTAGCATGGCTGATGTTGTACCCTTCCATGAGAGCTCGAACCTCTCGGTTAATGAATGGCGTGCCATTGTCAGATATAATACATCGAGGGATGCCGAAACGACAGATGACGTCGCGTAAGAAGTTAGAAACGGCACCTCCCGTGGCTCTCCGCAGAGGTACGGCTTCAACCCACTTCGTGAAGCGTTCAGTAGCAACCATGATCCATGAATGGCGTCTGGATGGCGGGTGGATGGGGCCGATGAGGTCGAGGGCCCAAGAATGAAATGGCCACGGGGCTGAGATCATGTGCAAGTCGGATGCTGGCGTGTGTATCCTGTCGGCGTGCCGCTGGCAGGGTTGGCAGCGTCGGACATGAGAGATGGAGTCGGATTCCATAGTCGGCCAATAATACCCCAATCTTAGTAATTCTGCATACAGCTTCTGGGAGCCTTGATGTTCACCACAATCACCATTGTGTACTTCGTTAATGACCTTGACCACTTGGGCACCCTGCAAGCATCGCAGGGTGCGTCCCGAAAATCCCTTGCGAAACAACTCGCCTTCCGTCACAAAATACTTGACTGCCTTGCGCTTGATGGATCGTGCTGAGCCGCGGTCAGGTGGTAGAATCCCGTGGGATAAATACTGGATGAAAGGCTGGCGCCAGTCACCTTCGATGTCAATGACAAGAGCTTCTGCACCGTCGGGTGCATACAAGCACTCGGGACAGTCCTTTTGTATATCCGAGGCGTCCTTGGCCATGGATGGCCAATATAGGCCCATACGCTGGAGGCGACGATATAGAGGGGGACCGTCGAGGCCACAACACTTCTGGTGGCCGAGCTGTAATTTGTGCTTTGCCTCTTCCGGTGCCAAACATCTGGCTAGAGTGCCTCCGGGACACCGCCTGTATAAGACATCTCCCATCATTGAAAAGTCTGTAAGGGTGGAGGCATGAGCAAGAGATGGCGCTTTAAGTTTGTCGATAATCGGTTGCCTCCAATCGTCCGCAGTAACGTCCCTCGGGACTAGGTTCAGTGCTGTGCATGGTTCCATTCTCTTGACGATGGTTAGCATCCGTTGTTCACCATCGACCTCTATCTTTGACGCGATCGTGGCCAAGCTGTCCGCATGTCTGTTGTGGCACCTATTGTGATGTTCATACTGGACATGGCCGAGTCTTCCTTCCAAGTGTTGCACCAAGGCACGATAAGGTGCCAAGGCTGGTTCTTTGACCGCGAACTCTCCGTCCGCCTGCTTCATGACCAAATTTGAATCTCCTTTCACACACAGCGCCTTAGCCCCCATACTGACGGCAAGCATGAGGCCAATGACAAGTGCCTCGTATTCAGCTTCGTTGTTAGACACCGGGAATGCAAGTTTGAAAGATAGTGAAGTGGTAACACCGTCTGGTGCCCGGAGGACTATGCCGGCACCCCCTTGCCGGAGGGGTGTGCCATTGGGACCTTTGCTAGTGGCAGAGCCGTCGAATTCAAGCGTCCACAGTTCATCGATGTCGGTGATCAGGGCTGTCTCCTCCCCAGGCAGTTGATCCGATATCGGTTCACATTGTTGGCGTGGGAAGAAGGCCAGGAGGTCTGCAAGTGCTTGGCTCCGCAGAGCTGTAGGATTCTTGATAGATAAACCGAATTCGGCCAATAGCAACAACCACCGGGTGAGTCGACCAGACAGGGCGGGACGCGTAAGCATGTAACGGAGTGGGTCAGCCTTGGTGACGAGTGTGATCTGGTGCGCCAGAAAGTAATGTCTGAATTTCTGCGAGGCGTACACCAAGGCTAGACAGTGTTTCTCGAGCTCGGAGTAGTTGGCTTCGGGTCCCTTGATCACTCTACTGAGGTAATAAACAGGACGCTCGACACCTTCGACTTCTTGGGCAAGCAAAGCCCCGATGGATCTGGGTGTGGAAGTCAGGTAGAGTAGGAGTGGGATGCCCCGTTGTGGTACGACCATGGTTTGCGGTGACATGAGGACCGCCTTAATCCGTTCAAATGCTTGCCGTTGGGGCGCACCCCAATTCCATGGTGCGCTTTTACGCGTCAAGTGTTGAAATGGCGTAATGAGCTCGGCCAGCGCGGGTATGAAGCGTCGGAGGTAAGAGACCTTGCCGAGGAAGCTCTTCAGTTGCTTTGTGTTCTTGGGGGAGGGCATTTCTTGGATGGAGGCTGCTTTCGAGGGGTCAACGTCGATGCCCTGTCGACTGACCAAGAAGCCGAGGAACTTGCCGGAGGAGACGCCGAAGGCACATTTCAATGGATTCATCCGCATGTTATACTGGCGGCAACGATCAAAGACCGCTTGAAGGTCGGTGAGGTGATCACTTTCCTTCCTGGATTTGATAATAAGATCGTCGACGTAGTCTTCCACAGTACGGTGTATCATGTCATGGAAGATTGCTGTCATAGCCCTTTGATACGTAGCACCCGCATTCTTGAGGCCGAAAGGCATAACTTTCCAACAAAAATTACCCATAGGAGTGCGGAAGGCTGTCTTGGCGCTGTCGTCGGGGTTCATGCGAATCTGATTATAACCTGCGAACCCATCCATGAAAGATAAAGTTTCATATCCGGCGGCGGCCTCCGTAAGCATGTCGATATTGGGTAGTGGAAACTCGTCCTTGGGGCATGCCTTATTCAAGTCCCGAAAGTCAATACAGACGCGGACTTGGCCATTTTTCTTTTGTACAGGGACGACATTAGCCAGCCAAATAGGGTGAGTGATAGGTTCGATGAAGCCTGCCTGCAGAAGGCGTTCAATCTCTTGCTTGATTTTCAATTCGAGCTCGGGGCGGAATGTCCGCGGGTGTTGTCGGATAGGGACGGATCCGGTAGCAATGTTGAGATGGTGTGTGACTAAGGCAGGATCCAGTCCGGGCATCTCATTGTAGCTCCATGCCAAGACATCACGATACTCATGCAGGAGGGAAACCAATTCCTCTCTTCGGCCGGGGGCGAGTTTTGTGCCAATGTAGGTGTGCCGCGGTTCTTCGCCCGGGTCGGCCAGGTTGATTTCTTCAATATCTTCAGCCTGTGGTCGAGGGCCATCCTCATAGCAAGGTGGTGCCGCGCCGGGGGTGAGGTCAGGATCTGGCTGGCAATGCTCGGCCGTGCGGCACCATTCAGTCTCTCCAAGGGGGTCGGGGTCGAGGGGGTCTGATGAGGGACCGCCTGGAGCCCCTGCATACCGTCATAATTGATAGATGATTTTGCCGTCCTTGACGATACGTTGAAAGGCCGGCTCAGCCTTTTGCTTCTTGGACTTGGGGGAAGAAGGGGGGAATTGGTCGTGGCAGCAGGCGAAAGCGGTGGGGTTGACCCATTATTCTTGTTACTTTTCTCGGTTTTGGCCTTGGGAAGCTTGTCCCCGCACAGCTCATCCCAGGTTGGCAGCCTGGTAGAATGTATATGAGTAGCATTCTCACCATCCTCGGCAAAATTAGTGAAGAAGGAGGCCTCGGCGAAATAAGACTCGGCGCATTCAAAGGGGGCTTTGGTTGCAGGGATTGTCATTGCTACCTCATGTCCCGTAGAACCGGCTACCAGCTTCACACATTGGTGGTATGTTGAGGGAACGGCCTTGTTAACATGGATCCATGGTCGCCCGAGCAGGAGGTGAAAGGCAGACTCGCTGTCTATTACGTGAAAAGTAGTGTCGCGACGGACAGTTCCGACCATGAGGTCGACAGTGATATGGCCGAGGGTCGACTGAGGACCCTGTCCAAAGCCGGTAATCTTGACGGGGTCACGGATGATTTTCCTTGGGGGAATGCCGGCCTGTTGCAGGGTGATGAGAGGTATGATGTTGATCGAGGCGCCGCAATCAACCAAGGCACGACGGAAGCCCGTGCCATTAACAGTACACTCTAAAAACAGCGGCCGATTGTGATGCTCGACCGGCGGCGAGTCTTCATCCGAGAAGACTAAGGCCGTGGAGGGGATGTGACGTAATTCAGCCTGGACGGCGAAGCATTCGAGACCGAGGCCGGTGGTGACCTCGAGCAGGCAATTGGAAAGATAAGTCCGGGCGGCGGGTGAAAACCCCATTTCATCAAAAAAACTTTTGATCTTCGTCATCTGTCGAAAGGAAGACATCGACTGCTTAGCTGGAGGAGGCACGAGGGTCAGTGTGGGCTCTGCCGGGGCTTCGTGGATTACAGGCTCGACATGGTCAGTGACAGCCATAAGGGCCTGGTGCTCCCTATTGTTGCGATGCGGTGGGTAGGGATCTTTGCGCACATCGTTGTTCTTTCGTAGCTGTAGGTCGCCCGACGCTACCTTCCTTGCAAAGATGGTTCGCAGTGCATTGCAATTTTTGAGCGGATGGCCAAGGGCTCGATGGAAAGGACAGTAGGTGGGTCTGGCCTTTTCTTCGTCTGTGATGTTGGTCCGCATTGGTGGCAGTTGGAAATTTTTGTCATGCGCCACCCATTCCGCCAAGAGTTCCTTCACTGTATTCAGATCACAGGGATAGTCAGGTGCAGGCCTTTGTTGCCTTCGCTTGTCGGAGCCTTGGTCCCCATCTGGAAGCTGACGCTTGAAGCCTGCATAGTTGTTGCTACGCTGAGTGATAGGTGTATCTGCTGAGGCCAACAGCGTACTTTGCGGTCGAGGCTTCCATGACTTGACAGGACCAACTGTCTCGTAAGTTCGTCGGGCTGTCTCCTTGAGGTGTCCCCATGACCTTAACTGTAGGTTCTCGATATGCACTCGGTAGACGTCAATCATATTTTTGATGCATATGGGAACCAACGTTTCGTCTTTGCTGAAATCTGTGCACTCAAGGCACTTGAGATGAAAACGATGCACATATTTATTCAAGTCTTCTCCCTGGTTCTGGCGAATGCCAGCAATATCAACGATAGTCACGCGCTCGGTCTCGTAATGAAACTTGTCTAAGAACAGCTGGACCATGTCGTTCCAGGTGTGGACGGTCCCTGCGGGGATCTGGTGATACCAAGTGTAAGCCAAGCCTGTAAGGGATTTGTGGAATTCTCTCAACTTTAAGCTGCTTCCTGTACCATACTGCTCCAAGGAGCCTGCGAACCTTGTTAGATGTTCACGGGCGTTTCCCTCACGTCCGTTGAAGAGCACAAAGTTTGGTTGCTTGTACTTGAGGGGTAGGGTGCGATGGCGATATCATTGGCGTACGGGGCGTGTCCGGTCAGACGGGTTGAGGAGTCCGGTTCGGAATTCCTCGACAGGCGACGGACAAGGGCTTCCAAATCTGACCGAGTGACATAGTTGGAGGATGGTGCCTCATTGCCGGTCAAGGGGTGATGACCGCCTGGTGCGTCGCGAGCCCCCGAGCCCCCAGATGGTACGGCTTGATGAACGGGGACATGGGAGGGTTGGTATAGTGCAGGTGCTGGCAAGGGCAGCTGTGCAGGGGCGAGTGTGGGTTGGCGAGACATGTCTATCACTTGGCCGGGGGTTTGGTGTTGCTCAATTGGATAGGGATTAGGTTCCATCTCGATGGAGTCATGCGTTTCGGAGGAGCTTCTTGCCGGCATCGGATGAGATGGTGTGACAGCGGGGAGAATCTGCTGCAAGACTGGCCCGAGATCCGTGTGTAGCTTGCGGGGCGGCACTGCAGAAGGAGATGTGTCGGCTACCGGTGGCGAGGGTGTTGCGAGCCCTACCGCCAAGGGTCTGGATATCCAAGGCGGCGGTAGTCGCGACACTGGGGCCGGGGCGACGTCAAAAGCTGGCCCCGGTCCTGAAGGCTGGATTGATGGAGCGGCCTGCTGCGAGGCCAGGGCTTGTATGGATTTTTGCATCTCCATAATGGCGGCTAGTAGAGTGGTCTGTGAATCTTGCAGAGTGGTGATGGTTGGAGTGAGTTGCTGGATGGCTGCACTTACGAGCACTTGCACGTCGGGGGTAGTGGTTGGCAGCTGGTCTTGGAGCCGCGTGGCGCTAGTCTCTTCCTGATCACCGAGGTGGTGTTCTTGCATGGCGGGGTTGGGTCCTTGGCTGGTTGTCCTGGTAGCTCTCCGTTGCACAGGCATGATGCCTAAGTCCGGAAGATGTGCAAACCGCAATACGATGCTCACCTCCCCAGCGGAGTCGCCAAAATGATGATGCCGAAAATGGTTCGATGCTACGTGGAGGTGCCACAAAGGATGCGGTCTGAGTCAGCTTCCAGGTAGGCAACGCGGGAGACAGCAAGGACGGCGTAAGGGCCGAGGGCAAGGCTCCCCAGACAGGTCGTGAGGGCTGGCAGCGCTGCGCAGGCAGGGTGACGATGAACAGGACCGACACGTTCTACAGTCCGTGAAGGGTACAGCGTCAAGGGTCCGTAGACGGGAGTCCAAGTGTATTTCTCTCACTAGAATTCCAGAGAGAATGTCTTTTTAGAGAGAGAAAGTGAAAAGTCCAAATGAGAAAAAGATCCTTGAAAAAGCTCCAAAGTCCACTATTTATAGGCAAAAATGTGCATGTGTCATAAGTTGACATGTGTCACCCCCTGGGAACGACACGTCGCCAGGGGGCCAAAGCACTGACCCTCCGTTGGACTGCCGGTCCCTAAGTTCGTGCTGCCCTGCCCTTGCAACATCTCTCTGCCTGTCTGAGGAGACTGATCATGCCGCGGTAGCATGGTCAGAGTAGCCCGTTGCCCCAGCCTCCAGTCCAAGCCCTTACTGAATCCCACAGGCCTGGCAGCGGTGGGGAAGACCCGACGCCCAGCTGCCAGGTGGACTAGGCAAGATGCCCTTCCGAAGACCTGCTCCCATCTCGGAGTGACCCGGGGGTCATAGTCCTTAGGGGTGCCGACGCGAGCCCCCAGTGCCAGAGCACGTAGGCCAGTCACGCAGGCACCCTGGCGGAGATAGTGTCCCGGAGGAGTAGCCTATCCCGTGCGAAGGGTCCTTGTGCCGGAGCACGGAGCGAAGCCCCCTAGGATGAAGACGGCGATGGCTTTGAGGTTGTGAGCCCATCCCGTAAGTATGTAACATGATTGTGGCGCACGGGGCGCGGTTGAGTGCGGGCGACAAGGGTCGCAGAGTGATATCCGAGCAACAAGGGTCGTTGCGTGGATGGCGCGCGACCGTGAGCGACGGTTGTCATGGCGACAGAGCGGCCACAAGTGACGGTCGTCGAGACTACGAGCGACGGTCATCGCGACGAAGGAGCACGGCCGAGAGCGACGGTCGTCGCGACTACGGCGGAGCGCGGCCCGAGCGACGGTCGTCGTGACAACGGAGCACGGTCAAAGGTGACGGTGTCGATCTTCAAGGCAGGTGGCCGACCCCCAAGGGAGGCCGACCCCTTGGGGTGGCCGACCCCTAAGGGTGGCCGACCCCTTGGGGTGGCCGACCCCTAAGGGTGGCCGACCCCTTGGGGTGGCCGACCCCCAAGGGTGGCCGACCCTTGGGGTGGCCGACCCCCAAGGTGGAAGGCACGCCGAAGTCGCTTCACGAATGGTTCACGTGACTTGAGCATGCGTTGCTTTGACCGGCCCTCGAGCGTTGAAAAGTTGACCGCTGACTGGGTGATGTGTCGTGCAAAGTGGGTCCCTTAGCGGGTCCTGGGGTGCGACCAGAATAGGGTATGAACAACTTGTTGAACTACTGAAAGAGCTTAATAATAATAAAGTCTTGACAAGTTACTTGAAATTTTTACAAATAAAGTATTAAAAATTTCTTACTAACAATTATAGTTTTAGCAAAAGTATAAGATAATCTCTTTTTGTTTCTTGAATGTGGTATGCATTGATACACTTTTTGTAACTTTTTAAAAATATTTTATTAATTTACTCGAGCTAGATTCAAGATCCCAAATTATAATATCTAATAACTGAGGAAAGAAACGCAATTATAGCTCATGACACGTCTTTGCATTGTGTTTCTAAGAGTTATAAAAACTAAGCTTAAATATATTAATGTTGCTAAAGATCTCCAAACATTATTTTGAACGAGATTCTTCATTTTGCAATTAATTGAATCGGCAAATATAGTAAACATTTAAATAAGCCTCATGCAATTCCAAAAAAATAATTCTGAACGTTCAAAATATTCTAACCAGTATAGTAAACTATTTTGACTTGATTTAAATATTATATATTGAAAGCTCTCTAGCATGAAATATTAACCTGTAAAACAAAACTTACTTAAAATATTTAATAAGAAAAAATAGGTACTATTTTAAATTCATATCTAAGTTTCCTGTAAATTCAAATATGAATATAACTAAATATGTTGGTTAAAAGTTTTGGTCAATAATTTCCTTACAATAAGGTTTTGCGCTATCCTACTTAGTCGCAATGGTTAAATGCATATTTACCATAATATGCAGATTCTATATGAGATAAATTAAATAAATAGTGTAAATTTAAAACATTAATTATGTGAGCATTTCTTAAATTCAACTAATTTTATGTTGAAAAATTTTTGAACCAATTTTTTTCTATGATACTTTTATTGTGAGTAATTAAACTCTCAAACATTTTAAGTTCTATATTAGCAGTATACCATTTATGATTTTATGTTAACTTTTGAATAGAATTGCATATAAAATCTAAAAAGATATTAGTTATGTTGTGATGAATGTAAACTAAAACTTAGATTAAAAACTTTATTATTTCTGAAGATAAATCTTACCTAGTGAGCATGCTTATTGTATGCTTCAAGAAATCTTAGTTAAATGTTATTCAACAATTTCCTTACTATGAGGTTTTTGAGCTATCCTATTGTAACACCCTGAACCATGTATTAGCCTAGCTGGTTAAATTCTTGTTAAGCGATGATTTTTATACACAAGATTTAGCATCAATTTTCATGAGTGAAAAATCTATCGGCAATATTTAGCGACATTATTTTTTTAAAAATAACTAGCATTGACGTGTGTCTTTAGTGACGAATTATTTTTCCTTAGCATCGGAATACTTTAGGGACAAATAGAGAAGCGGGTTAGCGTAACGGACTACTAATAATTTTTCTAGCGCATAAATTGTCATAATTATATTTATTTTAGGACCATTTCGCAATAATAAAAGTTTGGGTAAAATTTTAGTGACTAATGAGAGCGTAGAGGTTCTTTTTGTGATTTACCGCATAGGGTTTATATATAAATCATCCTATATCTTCTGGAGCAGCCACCCCCCCCCCTCACGTCGTGTTCTTCTTTGGTTTACCACGACTGAGAGAAAAGTGAGATACAGAGAGATGCCAAGAGAGACAGGAAGAGAAGAAATTGCTGTGTAAAATGAGAAATAGAGGGAGAGAGTAAGGGCTGAAAATCGGCGACATTTCCGATTCGGCGAAATGCAATTTTTCGGTACGGTTCGATGCCAAAATTCTTCCTTTTTAATTTCATGTTTTAGTGTATATTATGGGTAGTGTACAACTGAGTTTCTGTATGTGAAATGGAGGGGGGGAAATAACCATGAAGCAGGGAGTGCGTGAGTTTTTGTTTGTGTGGTGTAGGTAGATCTATATATGTGTGTTATCTATGTTAGTGTAATGGAAATGAGAGAAGATGGTCTGCCATAGTTAAAAATTACAGTGCTTTGTGAGAGTCAAGGGATGGGTTCAAGACTGCCATGACCATTTTCTTTTGTGTGTTAATTAAGTGGATGTTCATGGGTGCGAATAAGTGTATATTGTGTACAAAGAGCAGGTGTAAACCGTGTGTGTGTCTCCATAAGTATGCTGGGAGTGCGTATGTTGTGTACACAGCATGCATGGTGGGGACTGTCGTGATGACAGCTGGGTGTTTTTGTGGGTTTGTGCGCCTGATGTGAGTGTATGCGGTGCACTTTGGAGCAAATGTGAGGTGTTGTATAACCTGTGTGAGGGCTGAATGGGGATTGAGAACTAAAGTGTGTGGATGGAGTGAAATAGTGGGTGTGCAAATGTGGAGTGTGCTTATGAAAAGGCTGTGTACGTGAGTGGAGTGAAAAGGGAAGGGGAGAGTAGCAGTAGTCTCTTGTGTAGTGTTGGACTTGCATATGTAATTGTGAAGAAAGTGAGTGTATGATTAGTGTACATTTGTATGTGTGTATTTGTGTGATAGTGTGTGTAAAGGGGAAGAGGAGGGACAACCGTGATGAGTGTGTGAGTGTTCTGGGTTTGGACAGCAAATAAGAAGAAGAAGGAGGTGCAACAGTGATGGGTCTCACCAGAAAACGTAGCACACTTGCATGAACAGTTGTACCACGTGGCTGTTGGGTATTGTACACTTGTCCAAAAATTCTAAAAATTTACAAGATGATTCTTAGTGCCATATTATAATTTCAATGAAAATTTCATATTTTTCTGATATTGTGTGTATTTATTATATGTTCTGCAAGTTCAGACATGTAAAAATTCTTTGGAGCCTTTAAACCCATGGAAATGTTTTGGAAAAATTATAGTAATATTTTTATACTATAAGAAAGACTCAGTAAAAGTTTGATAATTTTTTAAGTTGATTTGATATCATTTTCCATATCACATTGAGTTTAGAAAAACGAAAAATAAAGAAATAGTTTTAGTGCCTTTGAAATCTTGATTTTTATTTCTATAATTTTTATACATATATTAAGGCTTGTACAAAAAAAAATTGAGTCCTTATTTCCAGCTAGAAGCAATTATGGAAATTTATTGGTTTTTAGTGTATTTAAGGAAATTATTTTTAATTCGAAAATAATCAAAAATTATATTTTTTTATCCATATGCTGTATTAAGCTACAAATAATGCTTAATGAATGATAAGAATATTTTTGGGATATTTTAGAGCCTCGTGGAGTACGACGAGTGTCGGGTTAGGTTGACCGAGTGGGAAACTACTTTGAATTTCGTCGTTTCGGGTAGAGAAATGAGTATATTGTGGGTAGTTATATTATATTTATATATATATATATATATATATATATATATATATATATATATGTGTGGATAGCGTTCTGATAAATAAATTGCCCGACCTAGGTTAATTCAAAGGATTTTGGATTGAGGCCGTTGAGCAGTGCATAGCTTGGACTGAGGTAAGGAATTTCTTTTGAAACCCTATTACATCTATTGATATCATAATATTCTTTCTTGATTGTTATTGACGTCTTCATTGGACTCACTTATATTTGTGATGGAATTGCATCGATTGCCATTAATACCTCGCTTGGAGCCTTATATGTTTATTGAAATTCCTTTTCGATACTGTGTATTTATTTCTCATTATGCATCAAATTTATCATTGATTCATCGGTCATTGCATTCTGCATATTGACATAAGTTAGTGTATTGGGGAGTTATAAGGATGGTCTGTATCGAGGGTGATATAAGGATGGTCTGTTATTGTCGGGAGATGCTAGTACCTTGAGGGTCTAGTTAGTGTTCATATGCATATGTAACAACAGTGTTATTGAGCATCGCCTTTGTGGCTTTGCTAAGTGATTACCCTGCACTGCCTAAGTGGCTTTGCAAATTTACTCGTGTCAATATCATCTGCATTGTTTCAGTGTAGTCGAAAGTGTTCTATTGATTTCTGATTTGAGGAATTGAGATTAATCTTTTCCTATATTGCTATTGAAATAAATTCTCCAAGTCGTTTATATTCTCTACTGAATTTTTGAGTGACCTTACTGAGCTCTCGAAAGCTCATTCCTTTTTTCGGTTCCTTTCTGCAGGTATTAACCACCAGTAAATTCTTGGATCGGTTAGAACCAGATGATGGAATTAGATTAGATTTATTATTATTATTATTATTATTATTATTATTATTATTATTATTATTATTATTATTATTATTATTATTATTATTCTGTTTACTTAAGCGTCGACGAGGGAATCAATGTGTAATCTATCTAATTGAGTTCATTAATCTAGTTTTGCATTTAAACATAGATAGTGAAGAATTGTAGAGTTCTGATATGAATATTATTAGGGTTTGCTTAGTGGAATTGAGATGATTGAATAAGTAAGCATTGATCGATTGAGTGTTAATGTTCCGGAAAATTCCGGGACGTTAAACCTATGTAGTCATGTTAGTTAAACTTTATATAACCACATCATGCTGTGATTACTATATTCTCTATTTACTTTGTTGGTGAATTATATTTGCTTTTGAAAGTGGCACATCATCTTTACTTAATTAGTCTATGTTATAAATAAATATATAGACCAAAATTTTCTCTATCAAAATTAAATTAATATGTAATTACTAACGTTATGGGTAACGCATTCAAGGTAAAAATTATTTTTAAAAAGTTCTTAAAAAATAATAAAAATGTCTTGAGTAATAGCAAATTGATGTCAATATGTTCTCTGCATATTTTTATCAGTAGATAATTTATTTTTTCTATTTTGTTTACTAACTGAACTTTTCATTTTTGTTCATCTACATAGTTACCAAATCAGAATTAACAAATAAGCACAAGGACATTGCTTAATGATATTTCACCATAATAATTAATTTATTTTATTACAAGCGAGTTCAAGACAAAAATTAAAGTAACTATCTTAGATGAAATAACCATAATAAAATTATGCAATATATTTTATTATGCATTTCAAATTTACTAAAATAAGTTAATGTTAATAAACAGTCCCGTGCTTGGCACGGAATTCTGGGCTAGTGTATATAATACTAGTCCAAAATCCAGTGCAATGCAACAATCTCATAACTCCCAACTAGCTAAAGTATTAACTATTGAATATGACCTCATAGCCTTAGCAAGTTTCCCAACACTAGTTAATAATATTAAGGAGCTACCAAGCCCGTTTGGTTCAGTAGTCAAAGCATTCGTTCACTTCGCTCAAGTCTGGGTTCGAGTCATGCCCATAAACAGGAGGTGGGGCAAACCATAGTTCTGACAGAAGTGTTTGGAGTAGACTAATGAGTATATATAATACACCCTCATGGGTGCAGCACATCTATCTTAATTTATAGAACATTTTGTTCTTATGCGAAATAAGGGAAACCAATATCCTTCATAGAGCATTTGCAATACCATCATCATTACATGCATAAAATTAATAATCCCTCGGTCAAAATAATAGTCTTTTTGGAGTACAAATTCTTTTATTAACAAGTAGTTAATATTCTTTGAAAGTAAAAGTCAGTGCTTTGATTCTAATTTTGCAGTTAAAAAGAAAGATTATAAATCACTCACGTTAAGAGTAGCAAGGTTAGTTCTGGAAAAGGAACGATTAGTGTAGATTTTTTCTTGACAACTATAATGGGACGAAAGATAAATTGTGCTCCAGACATTTGTTTTTGGAGGAACCGAATAATAATTATGCAGAAATTATGTCCTTTTATATCTATGAATGAATTATTTTCTGCCTACTAAGAAAAGATGTAGAATCCCTTCAATATAGATATACTCCCTTCGTCCCACAAAAATTGATCATATTTCCTTTTTGGGCCGTCCTACAAAAATTGATCACTTCCAAATCAGGAAAGATTCTGTAGATATTTTTACATATTTATCCTTTTTATACTTTTTTTATTCTATTTCTCTCGCCGCATTTAATTCTCAACCAACCATTTTCTCTTTCCTGACCCACCACTTTACACTTTTTTATTCTATTTCTCTCTCCACATTTAACACTCTACTAACTAATTTTCTCTCTCATGGCTCACTTTCTTCCTCTTCTCTCAAAAAGGTAAAATGGAAAAGACACATAATATAAAACTTAAATTCTTAATATACATGCAAAGTCAAATGGATCGTTCTTTTAGAGACGGAGAGAGTACTATGTAGGGATCAAAGTGTGTGAAGGATTTAACATTTAAGATGTGTTTGGCTTGCGGGATGAGAATTTCGAAGAGGATATAATCTTATCCAACTTTTGGACAAGCTGATAACGGCGGATAGGAAATCTACAGGATGGATTTAAGTGGGGGGTGGGGGGCCAAGGTGGGTTGTGGTATTGTTTTAATCCCAAGCACTTGGGATAAAATATAGATGGGCTATATGGAGCAGAAGGGAGAAAGGAGAGAAGAAACTGTTAACCCTACGGTTATTTAACCTAGGATTATATTTGATTTTGATGATAACTAACATTGATGATTATGCTGTCTAACATGCATTGAGTTGATGAAGCAATAGGAACAATCTCACACTCATGCAAATGGAAAATTAGACGAGCAAATCGTTTAAAGACTCTCAACGGAACGCATCAAAGAAGGATTTCGTCGATTGAACTTTACTATGCTTTATTTCCTTCTTTGTAAACTAGACGTAGAGAGATGATCGTTACGATGACTGTATACCTAGAATTTGCCCATAGGTTTCCCTTGCATGCATAAAAGTTTTTCATTCTTTGAAAACTAGGAAACTGCATTTTCTGGAATGCAGTCGACTGCATTGGATTGCAGTCGACTGCAACTTGGGCAGTGAGGTATTACAGTCGACTGCATTGGAATGCAGTCGACTGCAATACTTCCAGTAGCCTATTACAGTCGACTGCATTGGATTACAGTCGACTGCATTGGATTACAGTCGACTGCAAGTTGGAAATTTTGAATTTTCAACGGCTACTTTGGGAATACAGTCGACTATAATGGGACATTGCAGTCGACTGCAATAGTTTGGCGCATTGCAATAGTCGAATGCAATAGCCGTTTGGCGCATTTAATGCTCCACCTAATTCCAAACGGTCATATTCTTTCCCACCTCTATAAATACTCATCTTGGGCATAGTTTTGATTCATCAATTGCATTCAAAGCTCTCTTATCTTTCATATTCTCAAAGATCAAAGCAATTGTTCAAATCTCTCTTGTTTCATTGATTTCTCATCCTTTTCAAGAGAGCATTTATTGTGAGCTTACATTTGAGAGATATACACTTTCATAAGTCATCATACACTCATCTCTCTTGTTCTAGTGCTTAAACTTGTACTCATCTACTTCTTGAGAGTGAAATCTTGTACACATTTCTTCATTGAAAGGTTCTTGTATCAAAGCTTGGGGTTGTCAAGCTTTGGAGCTTTGGGTTTGTCAAAGCTTGTTCTTGATGTGGGCATAGCATCAAGGGATTGTAAGAGGTTCGATCTTGACCCGTAAGGAAGATCATACTAGTGGATTCTAGGGCCTTTCAAGGGACTTCCTTGAAGGGGTGGACGTAGGCTTGTGGGTATATCAAGCCGAACCATTTAATTCTCCTTGTCAAGTATCTCTAAACCCTTCTCTCTTTACATTATCGTCTTACATTTGTGTTGAGATTGGTTGTTTGCTTATTTAAGTTATTGAGATTGAGGTTTGTTGTTTGTTAATTTTTAAAGTAGTCTTAAAACCCTATTCACCCCCCTCTAGGGTTATTTTATTGGTTTCAAGTGGTATCAGAGCCTCGGCTCTTGTTATATTGGGTAACGCCAAGAGAGTTAATCGATCATGGCTTACGTTGGGGGTATGGAGGGTAGTTCTACCACTAGGCCTCCATTGTTTAATGGGACCAATTATAGTGTGTGGAAAGTTAAGATGAAAATCTACTTAGAGTCTCAAGACTACGAGATGTGGGATATTGTTGAGAATGGCCCATACGTTCCGATAAAGGTGGTTGACAAGGTTGAAGAGCCAAAATCCAAATCGGAGTATAGTGATCATGATAAAAAGATGATTTGTATGAATGCTAGAGCAAAAAATTGTCTTGTTTGTGCTTTAGACACTAATGAACTCAATAGAGTCATTATGTGTAATTCCGCTAAGAGTATTTGGGATACTCTTCAAGTAACTCATGAAGGAACTTCTCTCCTTAGAGATTCCAAGATGAACTTATTGTTTAGAGATTATGAGTTATTCCATATGCTTCCAAATGAATCCGTTACGGATATGAATACTCGTTTCACTAACATTGTAAACCCTTTGAAGCAATTGGGCAAGGAATTCACCAATGGTGATCTTGTAAGAAAAGTGATTAGGTCCTTACCAAGAGCTTGGGATGCAAAGATCACCGCCATTCAAGAATCGAAGAATCTCAATATCTTTCCTCTTGATGAATTGATGTGCTCACTTATGACGTACGAAATGCAAATCAAGACCTTTGATCAAGAAGACGTCAAGAAGAAGCCTACATCAATTGCCCTTAAAGCTTCATCTTCAAACCTTGAGTCAAGCGATGATGAAGAAGAATTTGATGAAGAGGATGTTGCAATGATTGCAAAGAACTTCAAGAAGTTCATGAGGTTTAGAAGGAATGGTGGGAGAAGGCAACAAAATGCTAGCAACGAAGAGAAGCTTTGCTACAAATGCCACAAGCCGGGACACATGAAGATGGATTGTCCCATATACAAAAGAGAAAAGAAGGAAAGAAGAGATGTATGGGAAAGAGTTAAAAGGAGACAACTCTCCAAGAAAGAGAACAAAGAGAAGGAAAAAGCAATGAATGCCGAACATACTCCAACTTGGAGTGACTTCGATTCAAGTGATGAAGATGTTGAGAAGAACGAACAAGCAAATGTGTGCTTCATGGCAAATGATGAGGTAAGCTCTTCTTCCGGTAGTGATAGTGATAGTGAAAGCTTCGAAGATGCTTATGATAGCCTATATGAGGAATCCAAGAAAATTTTTAAGAAAAATATTATTTTATCAAAAAAATTCCTTGAGGCTAATAAGCAAATTGAGAAGTTGAGAGTGGAAAATATTGAGTTGCATGCCAAGAATGATTGCATTTCCAACCATTTATATGTAAAACATGTGAATAATGACTTGGTTGAATTGATTGCTAACACTCCTAGCTCAAAACAAATCTCTTGCAAAACTTTGGTTTTAGAAAAGCAAAATGAAGATTTAAAACTTGAGATTTGTGATTTGAAAAAATGTCTTCAAAAATTTGTTGATGGTCAAAACAATTTGGATGTCATGCTTGGACGCCAAAGATTTGGCCTAAACAAAGGTGGTCTTGGATTAGATCCCTTGGCCTTACCTCCTAAAATCTTTCAACAACAAGCTAGGTTGAATACTCATTCAAAACAACCAAAGAACTATTGCACACCATTTACACATTGTGGTTGGTGCAACAAGAAAGGGCATACGACTAATTATTGTCCTTGTAGAATTGTTTATGTTAGAGGTAGAAAGAAGATGTGGGTTGTGAAAGGTCAAGATTACAAATTCAAGACTAACACCCAAGGACCCAAGAAAATATGGGTACCAAAAGTCACTACTTGATTTGTGTTTATAGGTATGTCTCAAAGCAAAATCTAGTAGCAAGAAGTGGATTCTTGATAGTGGATGCTCAAGACATATGACCGGCAACATATCTCTTTTCACCTCAATTGATCTTATAGAAGGAGGAAAAGTGACCTTTGGTGACAACGCACAAGGAAAAATCAAAGGTAAAGGAACTATAGGTAAGGAACCACATTCAATTGAGAATGTGTTATATGTTGAAGGTTTGAAGCATAATTTGCTAAGTATTAGTCAATTTAGTGATAAAGGTTTTAGAGTAATCTTTGAGGCTTCTCATTGCACTATACAATCCTTGAAGAATAATGAAACTATTTTGGTAGGAAATAGAGATGACAATGTTTACTCTATTCAATTGAATGATCTAGCTAACCAAGATGTCAAGTGTCTTAGTGCTATTAGTGAGACATCTTGGCTTTGGCATCGAAGACTTGGACACATGCATATGGAGCATTTGAAGGATATTTCAAGCAAAGAACTTGTGAGGGGACTCCCGAAGATCAAGTTTGAGAAAGACAAAGTATGTGATGCTTGTCAAATGGGTAAGCAAAAGAAAGTCTCTCACAAACCGAAGAAAATGGTATCTACTTCTAGACCCTTGCAATTACTTCATATGGATTTATTTGGACCAATCCCTACTACTAGTCTTGGTGGTAAATCATATTGTTTTGTTATTGTTGATGACTATTCTCGCTATACTTGGACTTTCTTTTTGGCCACCAAAGATGAATCTCTAAATGTGTTCACTTCATTTGCAAAACGTGTTCAAAATCAAAAAGGATATTTGATATCCAACATTCGAAGTGATCATGGTAGAGAATTTGAAAATTCAAAAATAGGAGCCTTGTGTGATGACTTTGGGATATCACATAATTTTTCGGCTCCTAGAACTCCTCAACAAAATGGTGTTGCCGAAAGAAAGAATAGGTCTTTGCAAGAAGCGGCAAGAACAATGCTTAACGAATATGGTTTACCTAAGTACTTTTGGGCGGAGGCGGTCAATTGTGCTTGTTTTGTTCTCAATAGAGTTATCTTGCGAAAAATTTTGTTAAAAACCCCTTATGAGCTTTTTAATGATAAGAAACCTAAGGTGAGCTTTTTTAGAGTCTTTGGTTGCAAATGCTTTATTTTAAATACTAAGGATCACCTTAGCAAATTTGATTCCAAAACATTTGAGGGTATTTTTCTTGGCTACTCTAATAATAGTATGGCATATAGAGTCTATAATAAAAGTACTTTGGTTGTTGAAGAATCCATTAATGTTACTTTTGATGAGACTAATCCTTTTCTTCGGAGGACTAACATTGTTAATGTAGATGATGTGGACAATGACATGAGAACTTTGGATATAAGTGAAACAATACAAGACAACCACAAAGAAATTATTCAAGAAGAACAACAATCAAGCTCTCAAGAGGAAGACAAGGAAGCAAGCAATGATGTTTCAAACTCGGACTACTCTCAAGAATTACCAAAAGATTGGACTTACAAAAAGGATCATCCAAGCGATCAAATCTTAGGTAATCCTTCGAGTGGGGTAAGAACTCGACACTCTCTTCAACAACATGTTAATTTAGCATTTCTTTCCCAAATTGAACCGAAGAACTTCTCCAAAGCTCTACATCATGAATCTTGGATGCTTGCTATGCAAGAAGAGCTAGTTCAATTTGAAAGAAATCAAGTTTGGACCCTTGTGCCTAAACCTCAAAACTATAGGATTATAGGCACAAAATGGGTATTTAGAAACAAACTTGATGAATCCGGAATCGTGGTTAGAAACAAGGCTAGATTAGTGGCCCAAGGTTATAACCAAGAGGAAGGAATTGATTTTGATGAAACTTATGCACCGGTAGCTAGACTTGAATCTATTAGAATGCTTTTAGCTTTTGCTTGCTATAGAGATTTTAAACTCTTTCAAATGGATGTCAAGAGTGCTTTTCTAAATGGTTTTATTTCGGAGGAGATTTATGTGGCTCAACCTCCCGGCTTTGAGCATGAAAAATTTCCAAACCATGTTTTCAAGCTTAGCAAAGCTTTTTATGGTTTAAAACAAGCTCCTAGAGCTTGGTATGAAAGGCTAAGTAGTTTTCCTTTAGAAAATGGTTTCTCAAGAGGAAAACTTGACACCACTCTGTTTATCAAATCTAAGGGCAAGGACTTATTGTTGGTGCAAATTTATGTTGATGATTATATTTGGTGCTACTAATGGATCCTTGTGCGAAGAGTTTGCTTCTTGTATGAGTAAGGAGTTTGAAATGAGCATGACGGGAAAACTCACTTTCTTCCTTGGATTGCAAATCAAACAAAGCAAGGATGGAATCTTTATCAACCAAGCTAAATACACCAAAGAGCTACTCAAGAGATTCGACATGGAAGCATCAAATGCTTTTGACACTCCAATGAGCTCTTCATTAAAGCTTGATAAAGATGAAAAGGGTAAGGATGTTGATATTAAACGCTATCGAGGTATGATCGGATCACTCCTTTACCTTACCGCAAGTAGACCCGACATAATGTTTAGTGTTTGTTTATGTGCTAGATTTCAAGCTTGTCCTAAGGAATCTCATTTAGTTGCCGTAAAGAGAATCCTTAGATATCTTAAGGGCACTCACGATTTAGGGTTATGGTTTCCTAGAAACACATCATTTTTTGACCTAGTTGGTTACTCCGACGCCGATTTTGCCGGTTGTAAAACCGAGCGAAAAAGTACTAGTGGAGGTTGCCAATTCCTAGGACACTCTCTTGTTTCTTGGAGTTCCAAAAAGCAAAACTCGGTTGCACTCTCTACCACCGAAGCCGAATATATGGCGGTTGGTGCTTGTTGTGCACAAATTCTTTGGATGAAACAAACCCTTTTGGATTTTGGACTCAAGTATGATCACATACCTATCTTATGCGATAACACTAATGCCATTGATTTGAGCAAAAATCCCATCCAACATTCACGCACTAAGCACATAGAAATCAAACACCATTTTATCCGTGATCATGTGCAAAATGGTGATATTGTTTTAGATTTCGTGGACACAAATCACCAACTAGCGGATATCTTCACTAAACCGTTAGATGCAAAGAGGTTTACCGCTCTTAGAAGAGAACTTAGCATGTCTTCACCTATGTGACTAGGTTATTTTTGTGCTATTTGCTCTTTACATGCTTGAGCATTATCTCATATGCTTATAGCATGCTTCGGTTGATTTTTCCTTTCCAAACATCGTTGGTTTTATTGATATTTATTTATCTTAAAAATAAAAAATATATATTTGCACACTTTTATTGCTATATACATATGTATAATCTTTTTTAAGACTGATTGACTTTGTGCATTGAAGTCGACTGCATTAGTCAATACAGTCGACTGCATTAGGGAATGCAGTCGACTGCATTACGGGGGAAGGGCATAAATCGTGCCTAGATCTTTTTCTGCAGAAACCTTCTCTTTCTACCCTTTCTCTCTTAGAAAAAAAAGCTCTCATCTCTCCTTGGACTCAATTCTTCTCCATTTGGCTTGAAATTGGTACGTAAATCCTCCCAAATCTCATTCTACTTCATGATTTACATACTTTCTCTAATCCATTTCATCTACATTGTTCATAATCGGTTGAAATTCGAATTGCTCTCTATAGAATATTTCTTCAGATCTATTTCTTTTTAGCATGCCTCTATATGATTTAATGCTTGATTCATATTTAGGGATACTTATTACATGATTCTACATAGTTTAATTACTTGTATTCATGCAAAATTCGAATTTCCCCAATTTTCATAAACTAGGGTTCTTCACTTGTCAAAATTTCTTCAAATTGTTTATGCAATTACATGTTTCATCATTTGATTCATGCTTATGTCTATTACTCAATTGTACGTGGTTAATTTCATTCAATTTGTCCAAAATTGAATTTTTTCCAAAATTGCATAAATTAGGGTTTATCTTAAAAAAAATTCATTTTTTTTGCATATTCTTTTATCTTACATTTATTATTTCTCTATTTAGACTATTTCAAGTATGGCAAGAGAGAAATGTGCACGTGCCAGTTCATCTCGCTCACGAGCTGCACCCGAGCCCGAGCCCGAGCCTATCGCGGTCGAGTTTAATCAAAATCGATATCGGAACCGCGAGGCTGCCGATCGCTTTTCTGCACAACTCTTTTCACCTTTGACTCTAGGTTTGCGACTGGATACTCCATTCCTTTTCCACATAGGTGTACTTAGATGCCTTCAGGATTGTTATCTAGATCGCCTCATCGATAGGAACACTATTCTATATTATCCTGATGCAATCCGCTTATTTTATGTGAATTTGACTTGGAACATTTCCTCTAAGTCATGTACCCTCTCATCCTATGTTTTTGGACGCCGCATTTCATTCTCACAATCACGTCTAGCCACTCTTCTAGACCTCCCCGATAGTGGCTTCTCTTTTTCGTTAGAAATGATCCCTGTCGCTGGTCAGTCATATTGGTTTGACCGACCTTTTACTATTGAGGAACAGCTTCGACACACACTTCATTGTTGACAGGTTCGGGTTGCGAGCAAACCCAGCCTACGTGACCTACCTCATCTCTCTCGTCTGTTCCATCATATCATCGCTCATAACGTCATTCCTAGAACCGGCGGTCTTTCACTCGTCTCTTACTTAGACGTTCAGCTCTTGACCTTCTTTCGCTCTGGCACACCGCTTAACCTCCCTCGTCTCATCATGTTAAACATGATTAGGAGCACCTCACATCCTGCCTTAGCTATACCTTATGGCCTCCTACTTACTCACATTCTTACTGCCTTTGACATACATCTTCTGGGTGAGTATATTGAGGTTACTAGGCACATCGTACTAGACTACTCTACTCTTCATAGGAAGGGCCTTTTAGATGATCGTAACCGTTTCTTACCTGAGCCTGAATTGGAAAATGTCATTGTCGATGATGAGGATGAGGATGATGATGATGGTGATGCTGATGGTGATGATGATGCTGCTGATGCTGATGATGATGCTGGGGGAGATGCCGGTGATGGGTTTGATCGTGATCCACCTCCATTGATCATTCCGAGTACACATGAGGCGGGCACTTCTTCCGGTCCTTCTACTTCCCGATATGAAGCAATCCTCACACGCTTAGATATGATGCAACAGCATATGCATGCCGGTTTCAGTAGGATGGATCTTGCCCACAGCCAGCTCAGTCGACGCCTTTCTCGCATGGAGGATCATTGTGGGATTCAGTGTCCCGAGGAGGACATCTTTCATCCCCCTCCTCCACCATCGGGTCCTTAGGCATTAGGACATGTTTTATGTTTTTTTTATTTATTTTTTATTTTTTTATTTATGCTTATCAAACTCAATTATGTATCTCAAAAACTTATCATGGATCCTACTCCTAGTATTGCATTAGCACTCTTAATTCACGCTTATCTTACTGCCTCTGGTTTAAAATTTATGTGCTATTTTCATACATGTGCTTGGTACACCTTTTGATGGTTATTCAAGTATTTATTTTTTTCTCTTGTTTAAATGCCCTTGTTGGCTATATTGATTATCCATGGATGGATACATAAGTTGATCACTTTCACACACACCCTTGATCTTTTTCAATGATGTCAAAAGGGGGAGAAAATAATGTTGAATATTGTTGATTCATGTGGATTTGATATATGAGCATATATTACTTGAGTTAGGGGGAGCCCTATATTGCTTAAGATAGGGGGAGCCTTTTATGATTTCTTCTCATGACCCCTTATAGTTTATAATTAAGATTGTCATGCTTCTTTGCGTTCATTATCTTATATATCTTATATTATTTGAATCACTGTTTGTCATCATAAAAAAGGGGGAGATTGTTAAACCCTACGGTTATTTAACCTAGGATTATATTTGATTTTGATGATAACTAACATTGATGATTATGCTGTCTAACATGCATTGAGTTGATGAAGCAATAGGAACAATCTCACACTCATGCAAATGGAAAATTAGACGAGCAAATCGTTTAAAGACTCTCAACGGAACGCATCAAAGAAGGATTTCGTCGATTGAACTTTACTATGCTTTATTTCCTTCTTTGTAAACTAGACGTAGAGAGATGATCGTTACGATGACTGTATACCTAGAATTTGCCCATAGGTTTCCCTTGCATGCATAAAAGTTTTTCATTCTTTGAAAACTAGGAAACTGCATTTTCTGGAATGCAGTCGACTGCATTGGATTGCAATCGACTGCAACTTAGGCAGTGAGGTATTACAGTCGACTGCATTGGGATGCAGTCGACTGCAATACTTCCAGTAGCCTATTACAGTCGACTGCATTGGATTACAGTCGACTGCAAGTTGGAAATTTTGAATTTCCAACGGCTACTTTGGGAATACAGTCGACTGTAATGGGACATTGCAGTCGACTGCAATAGCCGTTTGGCGCATTTAATGCTCCACCTAATTCCAAACGGTCATATTCTTTCCGACTTCTATAAATACTCATCTTGGGCATAGTTTTGATTCATCAATTGCATTCAAAGCTCTCTTATCTTTCATATTCTCAAAGATCAAAGCAATTGTTCAAATCTCTCTTGTTTCATTGATTTCTCATCCTTTTCAAGAGAGCATTTATTGTGAGCTTACATTTGAGAGATATACACTTTCATAAGTCATCATACACTCATCTCTCTTGTTCTAGTGCTTAAACTTGTACTCATCTACTTCTTGAGAGTGAAATCTTGTACACATTTCTTCATTGAAAGGTTCTTGTATCAAAGCTTGGGGTTGTCAAGCTTTGGAGCTTTGGGTTTGTCAAAGCTTGTTCTTGATGTGGGCATAGCATCAAGGGATTGTAAGAGGTTCGATCTTGACCCGTAAGGAAGATCATACTAGTGGATTCTAGGGCCTTTCAAGGGACTTCCTTGAAGGGGTGGACGTAGGCTTGTGGGTATATCAAGCCGAACCATTTAATTCTCCTTGTCAAGTATCTCTAAACCCTTCTCTCTTTACATTATCGTCTTACATTTGTGTTGAGATTGGTTGTTTGCTTATTTAAGTTATTGAGATTGAGGTTTGTTGTTTGTTAATTTTTAAAGTAGTCTTAAAACCCTATTCACCCCCCCTCTAGGGTTATTTTATTGGTTTCAGAAACCTTTCAACTATACCGCAGCAACCTCCGTCGCCAGCAAGACCCATCTCCACCGCCGACCGCCCCTGACCTGGAAACCCTTTTCCGCTGTCTTTTTCCTTCAATATCTTCACTCTTCTCTGCAAAATCGCCTGTCTTTTCGTCCTCTTTCCTATTATTCTTCTGAGTATTAAGAACATTTATGAACCAAAGTAGGAAGATCCATGGTAGTTTTATTTGTTGTAGCTCTCTTACATGGCCTGATTGTGCTCATATTGATTCGGAGGAAAAAATTGCCCCAAAGGCTATGTCTACATCATCTTGTAGTTTAATTTGCTGAGTGATAAGTAACAGAGTTGTAACCAGTTATATCTATTTTGATTCGCTTCCTATAATTTTTTCTGTTGTTTGCGTAAATTTAAACACCCACCAGGTGTTCGACAAAATGTCCAAAAAAATTGATCTGCTCATAAGTTAATACCACGTCGTAATTTGTAAATCCTAGAGCTGTTTATATTTTTAAATAGCTCTATTTTGCTAAAACCATGGGTTAATTCATATTGCTTTAAAGCAACAATAAAGAAAAATGTTTAAGAATCAGCAATACAGGGGAGATAACATAGCCTACAAGGTAAAAACTAACTAAAGAATCTAATCCTAAAAGCCCCAAGCTTATTAAGCTTATTCAACAAATAAATCTTATCCCAAACTACACATGCTATTGTCTTGTGTAAACCGGAAACCAGCACAAAGCTATTAAAAAAAAAAAAGGAACTTCAATCACTCCACCCATTCAATCACTCCACCTTCATTTAGCATGAAATTGTACTTTGGACTGCATGTTGGCATGTGATGCTATTTGATGCCCAGAAAGTGGGTACAGTAGTTGCATTTTAGTAACTAATAATTTTTTGCACAGGAATCGCTAGCTCCAAAGACAAAGCAAAGGCAAGACATCGTCGAGTTGGCCACCACCGAAGAACAAAATTTTATGGATATAATGGAAGACTGTGTGAAAGAAGGAAGGAAAAACGAACAACGCTTCAAGCCTAGAACTTTTTCACATATTCAAAAATTACTGGGAAAAAAATTGCCGGGTTGTAATCTTCTTCCAATGCTTCACATAGAGTCTAAATATAAGGGGTTGAAGAGAATGTACATTGTGGTGATGGGACGAAGAAAGATTGCGGGGTTGCAATCTTCTTGTAGTTCATTATATTTTGCGAGAATCTTATGAATTGGGGGTTTTTAGTTTCATGCATGACGGGTAATGATGATTTGTTTCATTTTTAAGCTTATCAATGGTTGGTTTTTATTCTTGTGATTGGGTATATATCTTTCTTTCCAAAGTCGTGCTTGGATTTATTTCATGTCAATGGGATTCTATGAAGTAAAATGATGAAAATTGGACTTTCAATTTCCTTATGAAGCAAAAGTGGTGAAAAATGGACTTAAAATTTTTTACTTTTCTTTTCTTTTTTTTATACGACCTGTATCCATTACTTGCCAAACAAGTTAACAGGACATAACTACCTATCCGGCATGTGATCCTAATTTGATCTAAACACTGGATAGGATTTATACCTTATCAGACCTTGTCTGACTGGATATGTTATCCTGACTTATCATGTCATGCCCGACTCACTTATCTTGCGCGCCAAACACAGCCTTGGATATACTTAGCTTTGTATCACAGCAACTACTTTCACAGCATCAATTCCTACTTGAGAAGGAACATATGACTGGAGTTACGAAGTTCAAAAAAGAGAGGTTAATTTGATTTGTGCATACAAAAACATTGAAGTACCTAACTACTATGAATAAACGTATGTAAAATTCATCATTCTCAGAACCGTTTTAGCAGTTGTTTTTGTTGAAAATACTTTGGATACAAAGTGCAATGTAATAGCATGCCACATTTTTTATTGATCTAAATACTTTTGAACTCAAATTTCAATTGAATAATTAAATTTGGACAAAAGTGCCCATCGATTTCTATCAAGCAATTTTGAGAATTTACAAAATCATTGGATTCTTTTTGCCTAAGCTTTAGAGCATTTCAATGTTAATTAAGTTAATCTACTCCTAATTTTGACCTAATCCTACTTCTAATTAAATCGCATGCAAATCCTTGATTAAGATAATTACCTCCACAGTGCTCAAAAGATCAACTTTGTCGAACACAACACTTGGAAGTTATAGAATCTTTCATCCAATTAAATATACGATAATTGTTTATGAAGATAACGAAGGTTTAATTTGACTAAGATAAATTGTTTACTTATACAATGCTCTATGAGAAACTGGGCTAATATGTCAACGGCACTGAAGAGTGTTTGCCAAGGTACACGAAGTTTGACTTTTATATTCGAAGAACACAGTTCTTTAACTGTCATCTTGAGAATTGCCACATGCATAAATTTATTTCCTGTTGTGCCTTCTTTAGACTTCCTCTTTAATCAAATCTTGACACCTATCTTAGGTATCTTCTTCATGTTTGCCACATTCTCTAGTTGTAACTTTCACATCTTGCATACCAGTTTTGACCACGTGCATTGCATACGTAGCATGTGTAAGAGTTATAAAAAATTTAATCTGACTACTTGAATCGATTTAAAGATCAAAAACATATAAAAGAAGAATATGAATATCTTCAAATGTCAAAATGATAAGTGAGATCTAAAAAGTATTTTCCGTACAATAAGACCTTAGATGATTATAAGGGATATTTTTGAAGTGTTGGCCCTATCGTGTAATATATTAGGAACCAAAAAATAAAAATGTAGAGTTTAGTACCTTTTTATTAAGAAAGAAAGTCATGAAATATCTCACATACGCAAAAGTAAAACAAAAAACTTTGGTAACGAATCAGATGATTGAAGAAGTAGGATAAAAATTCATCAAACATTATAGGAAAGAGAATTGCTCTCAAGGATTAAGTCATTTGTGCAAGATCATTGGCATACACATTTTACTAATCCATCGGCTGGTGGGGGGGGGGGAGTGGGGGAGGACAGAGAGTCGTAAAAAAAAAAGCTCATTCATGTCCGGATGTGCTTCGTGGCAACATAGATCCACAGCCGGTTCAATTATGTGGAAGTGATACAGCACGAATACTAAGTACAGCTAAGTCAACCTTTTTTCAGCTTCCTATGCTGTGGCGCTACCTTTCTTAACTGAAAGGAAGGTGCCTCCCCTGCATTTGTACGGGTCCATTAGCTAGTTTTACTAATCCATCAACTGCAGAGAGAGAGGCTTCACCTTCGGGGCTTATGCTTCACTCGATTCATTATTGCTTGCATCCTTCTTCTAGATCTCCCCTGCATCTTTACTTCTAGAATCCATATGTCTCACTGCTTGGCTAGCACACCGTTGCAAAAAATGAAGTGCTAAGGAGTCTAGATCAGTCAAACCATGCCAGGTGAGGAGAAGCCAGACATGAGTGAGGAACTCTCCACCTCGCCTGATATTTTCATAGTGGTGGTTCAATGGGCAACGAGCAGCTCCATGGCACAGCAGTTCTGCCCACAATTCACTCAGAATTTCCCATTTGTTATCCTTCCCGATAATTTCATTTGTTATCTTGTCCATAATAACCATTATGAGATGCGGATCATAGCTCTCCAAACTGATGCTGCCCTCGAACACAGAAGGATACTCAGCAAGAAGATATAACATATATATCGTGACATAAGTTTAGAAGCTTCTCGTTGAGAATTTTTTGTGTCACCTCCCTCTCCCTCTCCTCTCCCTCTCCCTCAAGGCAGTGATAAAATGATTCTGTAAGCCGGTGGAAAACAATAATGGACTCAGAAAATTTTAAATAAAGGGAAAGTAGGTCAAAGGAAATTCCGTGTCTTTTTAGAGTCACATCCCCAGGAATTACGGTCCCCACAGGTTCTACCGTCTTAAAAGGATGTCTTACACCTAAAATTCCAACTCTTTCTCGAACCCATTTGATTATTACTATTTTCATGACGTCAAAATCATGGACGTAGCTCTGACGACAAAAAATCCTGAACACGAAGTATCCCATGCCAAGGAGCTTTACAATTCTATGACGCACCACCACCATAAGTGGTGGCTTTAAACTTCTATGTCCCAGCACCACCATAACTGGTGGCTTCTTTTGGTCAAAACTCGGGCAAACAAGTTGTCCCACAACGCCTGACCATCTTCCTTTTAAATTGTAGACCGTAAAGGGTGCCAGTACTCGTAACCTCAGCTGTAGAATTTTCCGGTGCCCAACCATCCAAAGAATCATCCACTCCGAAGAAATCATTACTGTGAGTCCATAAACTTCAAGAAGAACAGCTGCAACAAGTAGTAGGTAGGTTATGTCAACGTCCACTTTTGAGTACTCAGCCCCCTTTCTGATCATGGAGAACGTTACCAACACAGTAACCATGCAGATAAAACTGATTGATCTCAATAAACAACCTGCTGTGCAGTAAATCGATGCGGCCTTGGTGTAGAACATGTCGTACGTTAGACCTAGTTGGATCTCTATCAGCCTGAATATATCTATAGTTTTTGCACTACTTCCCATGATGACTTCATACAGCGTCCTCATAGTTGACTCAGTCCATCCATAACCCGGTGCGCCATATTCTTTTGTAGAATCCAATATTTGTAACAAGTAATCGCTTGTTACTAGCAACTTCACATTGGGGTACTTGTCTTCAACTTGATCAAGAGTATGAGCTCGATAACGGAGCATATACTTCAATGGAAAACGCGGTCGTGGAAACACGCTATTTGCAGCCCACAGAACCCAAGTCCTCTCACCGTACTTGATCACTCCAGCAACAAACATGGGAATAGATAAGATTAAAGGCGGATGAGATTGATGAGTCCAGCATCGAAGAAAGATATAAATTACAAGAGCCACTTGGACTACTAGTCCAACTAAGTTTCTCAACCACAACTGGATATCTTCAACCGAGAACGCAGTTACTGTATCAGGGCCGCCAAGGTGCAGCAAAAGCAGCGGCGCCCACAATGCAATCAGTGCACTGTTGGGACAATCCTAGTCGCTACGACTACTAGAATCTCCTTGGGACACAAAATCAGAGAGCTTGCCAAGGGCAACAACTGCCACCCAATCTGCCATCAAGTAGGCAACCCGCACGATAATTTGGATCCAGATCCCCCTAACATATTTCCGTCGTCCGCCAAATATGATGAGAATTATTTGTAAAGTTAGGCTCCATAGAACCAGCAGCCGGATATCCCATACATTCCAGAGTCTGTCTATCCATGCAGGAATAGGGTTCATGGTCGATATCTTGCTAGAATTCTTCTCTATATTAATCCTGTCAACCGTCGTAAATAATATTCTATTACTCAAGTATGAAACATAAATTCGTAGTTTAAGTCTCCGAGCCAATGCAATCTCCCTCTCTCTCTCTCGCTAGCAAATATACTAGAACTGAAAGTAACAAGAAAAATGAGCTCAAAACTACATCCAGTAGCGGAGGCAGCGGGGGGCACGTGCCCACCTGCTGCCTCCTTCTCCGTCATTTAGAGTACACCGGCAATGGTGCTGTTGCCGACGACATAGGCAAGTGGAAGAGTTTGGGAAGAAACCACTTTAGGCAGGGCAGGTGGAAGGAAGATGAGAAGAAGGGGGGAGGGGGAGGGGGAGGGGGAGGGAGAGAGAGAGAGAAGTACAGTAGAAGGAAAAAGGGGGCGGGGTAGTGGCGAGGCCAGAAATTGTGCACGGGATGAGCACTTAATTTAATCTGAAGCCTAATTATTTGACAATATATTAACCCAACAAACAGACAACTTAAATGAGCTGAGTTTAAGGAATTGATTTAAATGCTGAAAAATTAATTTGAACCATTGATTAAAATAAACTGTCATTATTTTTTGAAAAGAGTTTCATGTGTTTTAATAATGATACCCGGGTAAGCGAATACAAAAAAGAGACATCTTATTGGAAAAATGTTCCTACCTTGTGACGTTTGCTCAAATGCCTAAAAAAATACAACATTTTTACTAATTACACATAAATTTGGGCCCCACAGTATACGAAACATAAAAAGAAGAGCATTCAAATAAACGTCTTAATAAACAGCTTTTATTCTATATTTTGCTGTAATGAACGAAACTCCAATCTTTATCTCTGTAGTCGTTTCAATCTTTGCTCTCTTAATATAACTGTCTTGTTCGGTGTTGGCTTTTGGAATTAAATTGATATACAAATTTTTTGGTTACCTTTGGATTTACCGAGGTCGAAAATAAGTGTACGAATTGGTTACTCATGAAATTATCGATAATTCAGTCATACTCTTTCAATTTATGCTCGTTTAAGTTGTCTATTTGTTGGGTTAATATATTGTCAAATAATTAGGCTTGAGGTTAAATTAAGTGCCCACCCAATGCACAATTTCTGGCTTCGCCACATCCGATGCCTGAAAAATCTTATTGCACTAAATCTGAACTTGAAGAAAACAACTATTATAGCTCCATTTGTTCAGATAGTTAAAATTTGAAATAAAATAACTTAGCTTGAGCTTCCATATCTACCTTTATATCTCTGGTTTCCTCTCCTTCGTTTTCCTTGACTTCTTTAATAACTCGGTTATAGTGTCCATCTTAAATGAGAGTATTTGGACAGTTATAGTCTATTTTCTCTGAATATTTGTTTTCGGCTAGTCATGTTTTCCATAGAAAGGAATCCATGAAGTCCGTCATACATCTAGTGATATGATATCTTTCTTCCTGGTTACATGACATTAGTTCTATATCGAATCCGACGACAAGCAACTCTTCGATCTCTCTCAATCACCTTGCCTTCTAAAAGCTAGTGTTATATTCAATCATGGGAGTTACGGTGATAATTGGTGTTTTGATGGTGCCCATGCAATGTGTTGTTATTAGCAGAGAGGCGTACTAGAGATTGGAACTAGTTGAAAATGTGCGGAAATAAGCGTCCTTTAAAATAAAGAGTATTTCATTAGCTTATTTTGAATGAGTAATTCTCGGTGGATTGGAATTAATAAGCTCGATCGTAACTTTCATTATTTTCTATTCCATAATTTGGCATCTTTAAAACCCAGCCAAAGCGAGAATCTAAATTGTTTCGTTTGAAATCTTCGACTCCAAACAAAACATCGTTTTATGCATGAGGCTTGCTCGATAGATATATTAACTTGATACGTGGCTGCTGAAGAGATATTAACCTTCATTAAGCAAGTGATAACTCTTGAAGATAGCATAGGAGGAACTTAAATTTGTACTCAACAAAATGAAAGATAATAAAAGAACAAAAAGGAATCAGCAACAACAGATACCAATAATTTTTGAGAATACCTCGAGTGGGTGGTTCTTCTAAGGCGAGCGAAGATGAGATATATCATGCGACTGCAATCTCATGCTCATGCATATATAACGGAGGAAAGGGACGAAAAGAAGCATAAATTCCTTGATGATGATCTCAGGAAAAGGAAAACTAAAGGAGCAAGCGAAGAAGCAATGAAGAAACACGTGCAAGGAGAGGAAATTTCACATGTACCCTTATATGGGCAAGGTGTTTTTACGAATCTTTAGACCTCAGGTGAGGTCAGCTAATTTCACATCTCTTTTCTTTGGCAGTTCGCAAGCTACTCTTGTCGCTAAAGATACATTTGCGAAATTTATCACCTTTTAAAGGAGAATTGTACTATCCACCCAAAAAATAAAAAATAAAAAGATGGCAAAATAATGGGAAATACTTTGACAGAATGCAAAGTTGATGTCCTTGTAGTCAGAACCTCTGGCCCTTGGAAAATGGGGAACAATATATGTGCCCAATTCAGGCTAACATTCGACTGTGATATTGTTGGGCCTCACTGGTTGGCAACCCGACTGATGTACGCAACGTTCCTTCCTTCTTTCATAAGATTTGGGTACCACTCCACACCATTGAACCCCTCCGCAAATACTTGTATCTGAGGATCCCCAGTAAAGATAACAAACACTATATATTACTAACTTCAACCAGAGATTACTAACTTCGGGTTTTAAGCTAGGGAGAGGGGCAGATCCATGAAGTCTAGTTGGGGGGAGGGGGGTGGGGTGTGCCAAAAACTTTAAGAAAAAATTGATGGCTATCGTAAAATAATTCGCGTCACTATTGGATGTGTTAAATGTAAAATAGATTGTTTAATTTGACTATTAATCATACAATTACACTATTCATACTGATTTACTTATGTTGGTAAGGTTAGTCAACAACATATTATTAATCTTTCATTAAAAAAAAAAGAAATAACTCATATTGTCTATATGTATTACTAATACGATTATTAATTGTACGAAAACAATAATTACAAAGAAGTTAAAATATTGTAAGAATTTAAAAGAACCGACTTTGATATTTTCTTTGTAACTGGAGATTTGAAAATTGAAAAAATGAAGGTAAAAAGGGAACGAGAAAGACAAATAATATGACTACCGGTAACACAAAAAGTCAAAAAAGCAACAAAATAAAATAATACATTAATGTTACAATATAATGACAGTTTCCTAAATATTTTAAACTACTTAAAATAATTAAACACAAATTTTCAAATTTTGGGAGAACGGGGGGGGGGGGGGGGGGGGGGGGGCGCGGTCATGCTGTTGATCCGCCCAAGATTTGTGTCAATAAGGTGCCCAAAAACAAGAGGCACAACACAAGAACGGAAGTAACAAGATCATAAACAACTCCAAATTTAGGCAAATGATACACTGACGCCATACAGGAATATAGGTAGCAAATTATCCTCGTATATTCCTGAACATCTCTCCACGACGAAGTTGCTTCGTTGTGACCTAGATGTCACGTGTTCAAAATCTAAAAACTGTCTCCCCAAAGAAGAGGAGGTGAGCAACGTTAATCAACCGTTCCCAGACCGTAGAATTGCAGGAGCCTTGTGTACTTAGCCGTGCTTTTTACTTCTCCACAGCAAAAGCCTTGTACTGCCCTCTTTCACTCAATTTGGGACCTGACTCGAATCCTCGAACATGTGGGTTTCCTATTAATCAAGATGTAGAGACCTTTGGGACAGTCCAAACTGTTTCTTCTAATTTCCTAAAGCAATCTGTCAAATAAAAACCATCAGAGTAAACCATGAATAAGAAAAGGATAATAATCTAAACTCAGTAACTTGGGCAAATATACTAGAACTGAAAGTGACAGGTCAAAAGGGCTCAAACCTACATCGAATGCCTGAGAAATCTTGTTGCACTACATCTTAACTAGAAGAAAACTTATAGCTTTATTTGTTCGATAGATAAATTTGAAATAAAATAAGTAAGCTTAGGCTTCAATGTGTACCCTTATATCTCTGATTTCCTCTCCGTTGTTTTCCTCCTCTACCAATGACACTGGGCTCAACTCAACATGAAACGATCACCCGCCATTACTTTGGAATCAACAAGATTCGACCATGAAGCAAAGTCAATGATGATTCTCGTGCCCATTGAGACCACTAAAGTGATGGTGTTCTCAAATTGTTTTCTTTATCGAGTCTATCTTAAATGAGAGTATTTGGACGTAGTACATTTCCATCTATCTTAAGAGTATTTGGACCTAGTCTATTTTCTCAAGAGGGAAACGATAAATGATCCCCTTCATGTATTTCGGAAGTCTGCGAATCGACCCCCTCGGATATTAATTTTGATAATCGGCCTCCCTCATTTATCTATAATTGCAACCGGGATAAATTTGGACGTGAAAATAAAAAATTACCCCTAACTTTTACTAAAAAACTAAGTTTTTCTGTAAAAGGAAAATAACCCTATAGAATTAGGACCCCCTCCCCAAGCCCCGTCGCTGCTAAGCAAACCACTGCCCCCCTCCCTCCCCCTACTTCTGTCGTCGCCATTCGAACCACTACCCCCTCCTCTCTGCCTACCCCGCTGCCTTCTTACAGGCCAATTTTGACTAAAATCGGCTAATTGTCCTCAATTGCACTAGATTGATAGTTAAGGAGGTCAATTGTCAAAGTAATATGAAATCTGTCATATTAGCTAGTGATATGATATTTTTCTTCCTGATTACATGATATTAGTTCTGTACCGAATCCGAGAAGAAGCAACTCTTCGATCTCCCTCAATCACCTCGCCTTCTAAAAGCTAGTGTTATATTCAATCGTGGGAGTTACGGTAATAATTGGTGTGTTGATGGTGCTCATGCAATATGTGGTTATTAGCAGAAAGGTATACTAAAGAGGGAATAGGTGGGAAATCTAGTACGACGTGATACAAAGGGAGTGGAATTAATTAAAAAAGTGTGAAAATAAGCATTCTTTAGTATAAAGATGCAAAGACACATGTTTCATTAACTTCTTTTGAATGAGTAATTCTCGGTGGACTGGAATCTAATAAGCTCATTTTTTTTTATTCCATAATTTAACGTCATTAAACCCCAGCTAAAGCAAGAATCGAGTACCTATCGTTCGAAATCTTCGACTCCAAACAAAATATCGATTTATGCATAGGCTTGCTTGATACATATATTATCTTGATACGTGGCTGCTGAAGTGATGTTAACCTTCATTAAGCAAGTGCGTAGTAACTCTTGAAGATGCAATAGCAGGAACTTTAAATTTGTACCCAACAAAATGAAAAACAATAAAGGAACAGCAAAAAAAAAGAATCAGCAACTACAGATACCAATTATTTTTTAAAATACCTTGAGTGGCTGGTTCTTCTAAGGCGAGCAAAGATAAGATATATTATACAATTACAATCTCATTCTCATGCGTATATATAATTGCGAAAAGGGACAAAAAGAAGAATAAATTCCTTGCTAATCTTAGAAATCTTTAAATTTCAGGTTAGGAATTTCACATTTACCCTTATCACGGTGTCTTTTCACTGCATATACTTGGGCTTTACACATGAAATTATTTCATATAAATGTTCTAACAACATCTCATTTTATTTTGTCTCAGATGTTGGGATATGAGGATATCTTTGACACGGTGACGCCGATTATATATGACTTGTGTCATCTTATGAATAAAGTATAGTATTGCGAGGGCAGCCCCACACCCTTTGACGGAAGCAAAATCATTAGCACTTTTTGTCAAGTCAGGCCCGAATGACGGTATACCAAGATTGGTATTTGACAGTATGTGTAGCTAATGCACTTTTGATATGGGATAGTATAGCCTGCTCTGTAATTCGTAGGATTTCTCTTTTGAAACGATAATATGTATGGCCATAAGGCCCTCTGTCACGAAACTCTATCTATTTTGATATCAATGCAATTCTCTTATTATAAAAAAAAAACTAGAGATTACTAACTCCGGGCTTTAAGCTAGGGAGACGCATGCAGGTATTCAAGTTTTGCGTCAATAAGGTGCCCAAAACCAAGAGGTACAACACAAGAATGAAACTAACAAGATCATAAACAACTCCAACTTCGGCCAAATGTTGCACCGACGCCAAACAGGAATAGAGGTAGCAAATTATGAAAAGAAATCTAAGTTCTTCCTCGTATATTCTTGAACATCTCTCCACGACAAAGTTGCTTCGTTGTGACCTAGATGTCACGGGTTAAAAATCCAAAAACAGCCTCCCCACAGAAGCGAAGGTGTGCACCGTTTATCAACCATTCCCAGACCATAGAATTGCAGAAAGCCTTCTGGACTTCGCCGTGCTTTTTAATTCTCCACAGCAAAAGCCTTGTACTGCCCTCTTTCACTCAATTGGGAACCTAACTCGAATCCTCGGATATGTGAGTTTCCTAATAACTTCTTTTTTATGATATTGAGCATATGATCATTTTGTTCTGATGATGTTAGAAATTGCAGTCGCCGGCGATTTCCACTTGTTTTGCAGATTAACTGAAAGATGGCAAATTGGATCTTGACATAAGTCTTGAAATGAAGCTCTTTGTTACTGAAATGTAAAATTGGATCTTGACATAAGTGTTGCAGTGAAGCTTTTTGTTACTGGAATTTGTAGTGCCTTGTTTAGTTATTTCATTGGTTAACAGACTTCCTAATGCCTTGTTTTGTTTATCTCTAGATGCTTTGTCGTTAGAATTTTTCATGTAATGTAACTTTTATTTGTTGACAGATTAGTGTTTTCAATTTATCATGTAATGTAACTGTAGCATGTAATGTAGCTTTCGTCCTTAAAACAAAGTAATGTTTAACCACGCTCAAACCGATCCGCAACGTTCAATTCGAACCATTTGAACTGTTCAAACCGAGGTGTATTGGTTCGGTTTGGTTCAAGGATTTGTGAACCGAGGTCTATTGGTTTGGTCCGCGGTTTAGCCCCAAACCGAACCATGCTCACCCCTAGTCGGTATTGGGGGAGAACTGGGAAAGGGGAATCTGATGTGGGTCAACATGGGGGAAGGGTAATTTGGGGATGGGAAAATATGGCTTTTAAACAAAACCCATTTTTTCCAAGCAATCCCACTTTTCAGGGATTTTAAAGATTGCCCCCCCCCCCCCCTCCCCCTCACAATTGCCCAAAAAAACCACTCATTTACAGATATTTAAGTCCAAAACCCATCTTATTCTAATTTTCCCTTTCAGTTTTCATCTGGAGATCCATAAACTAGTACCATGTAAACCTTAGGTTCAGTTTTGTTAACCTTTTTGCTTATGAAAAACTCAAAGCTTTCTTCATGTTTTTGAATGGCAACTTTTAAGTTTTGGGGTTCAAGTGTTGATCCAACCTTCAAACTTTATTACAACGTACTAGCTAACTCCGTGCTATACACGGAAACAATCAGATCACAAAAATGCGACAAAAATTGAGAATTCATGCAAGATAAAATTGAATCTTCTTAATCTAAAGGGAAAATTTGAAAAAAAGTGAGTTTTGAGGTTAGAAATTAGTGGAAGGTGGGTTTTTTTTGTAAACTTAAGAAAAAGTGAATTTTGTTTTGAAAATTTCTGAACAATGGGAGGGCTTAAAAAATGTGTTTTTTCATGACTTTTGTTTTTAACTACCCAAACTACCCTTTCCCTATCTTTCCCTCCTAATCAGATTTCCTTCTCCCCTCTCTGCCCTTCCCATCCTCCAACCCGCCCCTACCCACCCACCCGTTATAATTTTCTATGCAAAATTATCTTAACTTTAGCTTTTCCTTTCCTTATAAATTGTTGTTGTATCCATTTTGGTCCAATAACAATTTACAGAGCTGAAATTGAGTTCGTATAATGTTGCAACTGTCTGCATATGAAGTTCACAAGTTACTATCCTCGTGGGTAAAGTTATCTGTGGTTGGAATACATTCCTCATCCTCTCTGGAAAATAAAAAGCTTCTAGAATTGAAATCGTAATATTTGAGATCAGATTCTGGCATTCAGCTTGTAATCCTTTTCTGGTCCCCCCCCCCCCCCCCTCTTTATGTAAGAGGTGCTGGGGGACTCATGGAGGCAAATTTGTTCCCTCTATAAGGAGAGTTTTTTTTTTTAATAAATGGAGTACATCCATTATTTTTTAATCGCTTGATCCGATGCAAAAATAATTGACAAAACTTTGTTTGCTGATGATGAAAGAAACCTGGATGTGAATGCTGAAGGCTTGACACAAGTCGTGTTATGCAAGAATGCAAGTACAGTTATGCGAGAATACAAGTACAGTTGTGTAAAAGTGCTAAATTCTCTGATAAGTACTCTATTAACTTTGACTCATGATCGAGTTGATGCCTGCTCTTTCTCTAACTTATTTAGGTTGAGATTGTTGGGTGATGGGGTAATATATTTGCATGCTATTTTTTTGCTTTTATTTTGTGTCAGCTCCTCTATTTAATTTATACTAGATGCCCGTAGAGGTTTACATCTTAAATGAAGTACTTAAAGTTAAAAATTTTATAACGTAGATCGTGAATGGGTTTTCAACCTTTTTGTCTCAAGCATAGAGTTTTAAAGTCACGTCGCTCGATATCTGACGGTTCGTTTATTTCATAGGATGGCAGTTTAAGATGAAAAAGTTACAAAGTGAGAAGCATAATTGATATCTCAATATGAGTCTCCATAATTGCATTTGATAATGATCTGATTCAACTGCTTGTTAAACAACTGATTATCATAAAAACTTATTATTATTCAACTTTTGGAATTTACATTGAGATACATCTCGTTACATTAGGAATCTCCGGCTATACGGCACAACTAATTTTGAAAATTGCAAGCAGGCACTATTGCAAAAGGGGGATTGACAAAAGGGAAAAGCTAGTAGTACACGTGCTGCATAAAAGGGGTTACTTCAGTCCATCTGGAGGTAAGTTGCGCAAGGTCAAAGGGTGACTTGAGCATTTTTTTAGTATTTTGCATGCTACCAAATACGTCCAGCAACAATAGTCTAACAATCGAGAAAAGTTACCACATCTGAAATTGTACTTGCACACACGATTATGCTTTCGGCCGCGATCCACCTTACAACTAAAGATAAAAGATGTAAGTAATTTTTAAATGACAATGATACAAGGCCTGCAAATAGCTAGAGACTTGAGATGAGAGTGCAGGATTTAGATTGCCTGTGAGCTTCGTAGAAGAAAGCTGAGAGAAGTTACCAAATCTAAATTGTAACCAATCGATAACTTCTTGTTATTTTGTGAAAATGTGGAGACAAAATAATGAAAAAATATCTGACACGTTAAACACCGTTGTTAGCGTTTTATTGGCTATTAATGAAGAGAAGTTGAAATGTAATACATGAAAAATATTAAAATCTCAAGAAAAGCTTTATTAAAAAAAGTACTCTCTCTTAATAATAATAGCATAGATTACAAGAATGGAGAATCAATCTCAACCCTTGTTAAAAAAGAAAAAGTTATCCGTGAGATAAACTATCATTTGAAATAAAACCCTAAAAAGAAATCAGATTTTATTTTGATTCCCCTTCTCTTTGAGTTTCTTCCTATGCAAGAAAATGAAGATCATCAGCAAATTTATGACTTCAGTTCGTGCACCGGTTTGGAAGCATGAAGAAAACAGAGCATTACATTCATACAATAATATCATTACCAACCAGCTCTTCTGCCCCCGTAATTTCTGCGTAAAAAGACTGGGGCATCAGCAGAATCAGACATACACGTTTGCATAAAAGGACTTGTGTTTCAGCAGAATGTGACTAGTTTCACCTAGAGGGTAGTTTGGGTAGTCAAAAACTTAAGTCTAAAAAAAACCCATTTTTTTAAAGCTCTCCCCTTGTTCAGAAATTTTCAAAAGAAAACCCACTTTTTCTCAAGTTTTGAAATATATCCTTCCTTCTACAAAAACTTAACCCCAAAACTCACTTTTTCCTAATTTTTCCTAATCTAAAAAGGATAAATGATTTTTAATTTTGCATATCTTGGTTGTCCGCATCTATTATGATAACTATAATCATAATAAAAAAAGTACTTCAAATTATTAGAGCATTTAAAAGAAATTAGAAAGTATAAGTTTTAACTGAAAAGAGTACTATCAACAATGAACTACAACTCTCGACAAAGAAGTTCACCTACTTAAAAATCGTAATTTCTTCACAAGTCATCAATGAAAACTTCTCAAAATTTGCTTAAGGTAGTCTGGATTTGACCAAGTCCTCTTTGAAACATGCAGGGCACACTCGGTTGGGGATGTGGGGAGGAGATAAATGGCTTTAATATATAACACAGTGTTAATATCTCAATGTAGTCACACAATAAAAAAAAACTTTTCAAAATAGATATACTTGATAAATCAGAGGGATCATAGTGAGCAATCAACCAAGTTGTCCAGGTCTTTCATGAATCCTCATATTTTTTCTGTATCCGAATGCTAAAACTTCAGCATTATATTATCACATCTCTTTTTAGATGTAACACACATCATGAACTCTAGCTCACTATAAGAAACAGGCCCTTTAGTGACTGCGATTAGTGACTGCCCAAAAATGTGGTCCTAAGTCATAATTTAGCAACCGCATTAGCGACTACTATTATTCACAGTCGCTAAGCATAGACAATTATGCATAATTTAGCAACCGTGATGGTGGTCGCTAATATTAGCGACCACTGTCTTGGTCACTAATTATGCAACGGCTTTTAGCATTTGTTAAAGCCGTCGTTAAAAGTCGTCACTAACATTAGCGACCGCTCTAGCGGTCACTAAATGGTATATAAATACTTGAGCTCTAATCTTCCTCTTTCTTTCTTTCTTCTCCCTACACAACCTGCCGCCTCTGTCTCTCCTAACCACCGTGCACCACCGTTGAAGACCACTTCGCCAACACAAACCCTTCCCCGTTGGCAATCCACCTTCCCGTGAAGACCACGTCAAAGCCCACCTCCCGTAAAGACCACGTCAAAGCCCACCTCCCATAAAGACTATGCAGTTGCTACTGTCGGTCCTGCAAAGATGATGTCGATGGCCCTGAAGACCACCAATCCTTGACGCCACTGTTACGCGCTGCCCTGCCACGCACTAGGCTATCGGCAAGCCCACTGTCATCCAACTGAGGTGAACCCTCTATTCTACTTTCTGATTCATAGTGCATATAAAGAAAAAGTTCAGGCCAACTCCCAGGCAGACGGTAGCCAAACAGTGAATGAGGTCTTTTTGTGGTCGTCAGAAGCTACAGGGGGTCCTAAGAAGGACCGTATGCTCGGCCACCCTCATCAATCCGCACGTTTGTTGTTAGGCAGACATCAGGCACGACCAATTGTAGAGGTTCTCAGATCGAAGTGACGGATAAAGAGTGTGTAGATAAACTTGTTGAAGAAAAAATTGCAATGGTGTTACAAAAAGCTTTTATTATGCCCGGCACCTGACATCAGGCAACACCAATTTTCTTAACTAGTTATGTATTGTGGTCATTTAATATGTGATCTTGATTTGTATATATTATGTTGAATCATTTGTATGGCTTCATGCAGAGCGGTATTGTGCCTAGTGCAAGTGATTCTCAGGGCGACGATGTCATTGTTGGATCGAACGTGCCTTCAACAAGGGATGAAAAAGATGATGACGACGGGGTTGGTGCGTCTGCCCATATTGATTGTAGTTGTGTAGCTCATGAACATATACTTGACTCATTTTTTCAATTTTGGTTGAAGACTGTGTATATACCTGAGAGTTGACGTTTTTCTTTGTCACATTGACGTGATATTAATGTCCTATGTTTATAGTTTGATGAAGTAAAGCTTGATGTGCTTGGTTTGGGATTGACATATTGAAACGAACGCGGGACTTTTTTTGGATGTGTAGAGTAGATAAGTTGTGGATATGTTGTTTGAATGAATGCGAAACAGGGGGTTGAATTGGTTTTTGAATGAATGCCTTGAAAGGTTGAACTGGTTTTTGGACAGGTTGTTGAATTGATTTTGAACAGGTTGAATCGGGTTTTGGACATGAGGTCAAAACAGACCTAATATTTCAAAGCATAACTCAGGTTTAGCGACCGCACATCGTGGTCTCTAATTGAATATGGTGGTCGCTAAACAAAAACATTTTAAATTTTAAAAACAATTAGCGACTGCAATTTGTGATGGTTAAATTATACACAACGGTCACTAAACAAAACAAATTTAAAATAAAAAAAATTAGTGACCCCAATACTGGTCACTAAATTAGAAAAAACAATCACTAAACAGAAAATAATTTAAAATTTAAAAAATATTTATCGACCGCGGGAGTAGTCGCTAAATGTGGTCGACGCGGTCGCTAATTTTAGTGACCGATTATTAAATGTGGTCGCTAAGCGACCGGATCTCTAGCGACTGCTTTTTGCGGTCGCTAAAACAGTAGGGGTAGTTCGCTTGTAGTGGTTGTTACATAAGGGTGTACAGTTTTTTTCTTGTTGTCAAGTGTGTCGTATTCTTTTCCTTTTCAAATGAACAACTATAGTATTGTGAGAGTAAGCGGCTTGAATTTGATACGATAAAAGAGTTTGGAAAAAAAGTGTAAGTAAAAGGAAAAAAATGGGAGCAAAGCAAATCGATTAGAGATTGTCAACAGCTAGTCAAAAACTTATTAATTGCATGCGTTCCATTTCTCCGTGCGACCAACCCAAAATTCATGCATAAATTTAGATCAAACCATCCTGGCTTTGATACAAAGAATCCTTAAAGAAGTTTATTTTTGACTACCAAAGATAGTGCAAAACTATAAGAAAAATGAAATAGACACGAGGGATTATGAAAATTGTTATGTTTGTAAATGATATAAAATCTCAGCCCAATAGGGGTTGCTACAGCAGTTGCAAAAAATAGTAGAACTATTTGCATTCAATCATACAACTCTACACAACCAATAAGTTTTTCCTCATTCTTGTGATGCACGAGTCTCAAACCTTTGATGAATGACTCTAAAAATGTATCCGTACCACAAGGCATTGTACTCTCACTATTAATATGTTAAGGTCCATTCGACTTTTGATAAATTTGTACATTTAAACTGGAATGCCTAAACATTCACTTCATGCCAATACTTTTTATTTAAGTGTCTATTAACCACCAAAAGGAATAAAAAACGAAATGACAAGATCAAAAATATCTCAAACCTGACTGATCTAAAAAAAACAATAATAACGAACAAACTAAACAAAGACACGCAGATGTCGCACTCTGAAGTTTTTTTCCAATAATAAAGATTACATATATATACTAAGGCCATGTTTGATACTCTTTTTTTTCAGTTTTGAAAATTGGAAAAAAAAAGTGTGTTTGGTAACTATTTTTTTTTCCTTCTGCAATTTAAAAAACCAGTTTTTAAACTGAAGAGTAAAAAAAAAAAACTCCAGAAACTGGTTTTTTTTTTCACTTTTGGTTTTTTTTTTTTTTCAGACCACCGCCACCACCCTCCCACCGCCGGCAGCCACCTCCGGCCGCCGGCGACCACCTCCGGCCGCCGACGACCACCTCTGACCTCCGGCAACCACCGCCGGCGGCGGCTGCCGACTACTGCCGGCAGCCACCTCCGGCCACCAGCACCACCGTCGGTAAGTCGGTGACCACTGTCGGCAGCCACCAGCCACCGTCGGCCACCACCACTGTCGACCACTGCTACGCCCCACCACCGCCACCGCAAACCACTCAAAAAAAAAGTCAAAATAAAAAGGGTTACCAAACACACAAAAGAAAAAATTCAAAAAAAAAAGGTTATCAAACATCCACTTGTTTTTGTAAAAAAAAAAATTAAGCTACTCTTTAAAAACTGAAAACAAAAAAAAAAAGTTTTGTCAAACCAACCCTAAGCCTATCCACTCCTCATTTAACATTATTCTCCTCATATGAACAGAACCTTGCTAGAGCGAGCTAGATGCATGAGGTTGAATGCAGATTTGCCTAAGAGTTTCTGGGCTGAAGCTGTTAACACAGCTTGTTACTTAATCAACCGTTCTCCATCATCTGCCATTAATCGCTGATTTCCCGAAGAGGTATGGTCTGGTAAACAAGTTAATTTTTCTGCAATGAGAATTTTTGGTTGTCCTGCATATGTTCATCTTCAAAATGAAGAACGATCCAAACTTGATCATAAGTCAAAAGACTGTATATTCCTTGGGTATGAGGAAGGAGTAAAAGGATACAGGTTATGGGATCCAGTGGCCAAGAAGAAGGTGATTAGTAAAGATATGGTATTCAATGAAGCACAGATGTTGAATACGAATGCAACTTCTAGCGAGAGGCAGGGTCACACAGTGGAGATAGAGTTGCATGAGCAGAGGACAAACTCGATCTATAGATGAACCGTCTTTAGAGGATTAGAGGAGCATCCTAGTGATTCTTGGAATCTAGTCAGAGATAAAGAGCCATGTACTAAGAAACCAACTCAAAGGTATGGTTTTGAGGACTTGGTCTCATTTGCACTAATCGTGGGAAGTGGAGATCCTACAAGTTACAACGACGCTGTCAAGGCAGAGGATGGTAACTTGTGGTTGACAGCAATGGATGAGGAGATGGAATCTCTACGGAAGAATCAGACTTAGGAATTGGTTAAACTTCCAAAGGGTGTGAAGACTATTAGATGTATGTGGGTGTACAGGAAAAAGGAAGACCATAAGTACAAGGCAAGACTGGTGGCAAAAAGAGGGAATTGATTATAATGAGATCTTTTCGCCAGTAGTGAAGCATACTTCTATCAGATTGATATTGTCCATTGTAGCAGCGCAGAATATGGAGTTGGAGCAGCTTGATGTGAAGACAGCTTTCCTTCATGGTGATTTGGAGGAGAGGATCTACATGCAGCAACCCGAGGGATTTATTGAACCTGGAAAGAAGGACTATGTGTGCAAGCTGAAAAAGTCCTTATATGGTTTGAAGCAGTCTCCTCGGCTGTGCTACAAGCGATTCGACACATTCATGATAACTCATGGTTACTCTCGCTGTAAGTATGATTGTTGTATGTATTATCGAGTCCTTGATGATGGTTCACTGTTGTTGCTCACATCATATGTGGATGATATGTTGATTGCTACGAAGAGTAAGTCTCATATTATGCACTTGAAGAAATTATTGAGCAGGGAGTTTGATATGAAGATCTTGGTTCTGCAAAAAAGATCCTTTGTATAGAGATTCATAGAGATCGAAAGGCAGGAAAGTTGTGGGTAACTCAAAAAGTTATGTTGAAAAGGTACATGAGAGGTTTAGTATGATCAATGCTAAACCAGTTAGTACACCATTGGGAGCTCATTTTCAGTTATCCTCACGACTTTGTCCTAGTACAGAAGAAGATGTTGAGTATATGTCTTGAGTACCGTATGCAAATGCGTTGGTTGTCTTATGTATGCCATTGTGTGTACTAGACCTGATATCTCACATGCAGTTAGTATGGTTAGTAGGTATATGGGAAATCCAGGAAAGAAGCATTGGGATGCAGTAAAGTGGATCTTCCGCTATCTAGCAGGTTCGACCGACTTTGGCGTCATGTTTGATCGTGATGGGGCAAAAGGTGAGGTTTCTAGCTTTGCGGATTCTGATTATGCTGGGGACTTGGATTCCAGGAAGTCTACGACTGGATATATTTTTACATTCTATGGAGGGCCGATATGTTAGAAATCAGTGTTACGGTCTATGACAACATTGTCAACTATGGAGGCAGAGTACACATGGCATTAACAGTGGCAGCTAAGGAGGCATTATGGTTAAAGGGACTGGTAGAGGAGCTTGGCTTCAAGCAGTGTGGTGTTTTGTTACAGTGTGACAGTCAGAGTGCATTAGATTTGGCAAAGAATCAGGTTTTCCATGCAAGGACCAAGCATATTGATGTACGTTATCATAGGGTCCGGGAATGGATTAATTCTAAACAAATTGTCGTGCACAAGGTTCACACTAATAACAACGCTGCTGATATGCTCACGAAGACAGTCACGACAGAGAAGTTTAAACATTGCTTGAGCTTGTTCATCTTCTTTCTGGTTAAGTTCGAAGTGGAGTGTATCCCTACCTTTAAAGGGGATGCAAGGTGGAGTACCTGAAGAAGATACTGAAAGCATATTACACTTTCCTCATGGAGTGGTTTGTTAATACAATCCAAGGTGGAAATTTTTTATATATGTCTTGTATTTATGTCCCACGTCGGTTACTCAAAGAAGGTTGCAACTTGGCCCTTAGTATATAAGACATCTTGTCTCACATTGCTTGGAGAGAGAAGATCAATGCTTTCTCCAAGTATAAGTAAGGCATCTTGTATTGTGTTTAAATGCAAGAGTCTTTCTTTGAGAAGGAAAGAAAGAAAGAAGAGTCATTCTTTGAGTAGAAAAACAGTTAAGAGATACACAAGGGAGCATTGTAAATCTGACTTGTGCAAAGTGGATTTGAGTTCTCTCATATTTCTTGTGTTTTCTTACTTGGTTATCGTGTTCTATACATATTTATCTAGAACAATTTCGTAACAACTTGAATCTTCTTACCTCGTTTTTGGAGAAAAGTGCAAGAAAAGCAACCAAAAACCTCACAAAATCTAGAATTAAGGCTTGTTTTTTTAAAGGGAACCTTCAACAGTTGATTTGGAAAGTTTATATGAGCTTCAAATAGTGTTTCGAACGTGATTTGAGGAGCATTTTGAAGGTGTTCCAAATCTAAAAATTTTGTTCTTTCATCTCTTCTTTAAGGTAAGATAATTAAAGCTTTTTAATGGACTTCTAAGACATGAATATGGATATATGTCATGTTAGCGTAATTCTTTTAGTAGGAATTCTTTGTCAAACTTTTGAATACCTATTAAAGACTTTTTAATAAGTGAATCTATTCATGTTTAACATATTAGAGATTATGGAAGACGTGACATAGGTTATGATGTGTGTGAATAATGGAATTATGTCAAACTAGACATGATTAGAATATGGTTTTGTACATGTTTGTTAAGTTCTATAATTGAAGCTAATTTGTTGAATATAAATGATTATATTACAAGTTTAAGATGTTACGAAGATGATGTTACACGATGAAGGTGACTACATATTTGATAGTTAAGTTCTATAGTGTAAGTAAATGAAGATTATAACAACCACATGTATGAAATGATATGTTTTCTTGTACATGAGCATGTTACATCCCTTCATTATAAGGGATGGTTGATATATTGTTGTATATTATTATGTTACCCCATTTAATGATTGGGGGTGATTTGATTGTGTTTGAATAGCGGTGCACAGTATGAGCCGAACAATTGTATCTCCGACTACTACCCGAGGCAGTATCGGTATTCAATTATTTTCGGTTACTTTGCCTTTGGCCGAGGCAAATGTTGTAATCTTATATCCCGGGTGTGGTGACATAAGGTTGGTCTACTGATGGGATTGAACACGGGAATGATAAACTCTTATGATGCTCAACTAAGTGTGAACATGTGATATGTGTTAGCTGCACATGAAGACTGCTTAATGTGATTGCACTGTTATAGCATGCCTTATCAATATTCTTGAGTTAAAAGTTACATTAAATGTCTTTGATTATCTTATTGAGCCAGTGGGTTGAAGGGTTTTTACCCGTAATATTTTAGATCAAGGATTCGGTCCCTCGAAAGGAAAGGAAAAGGAGGCACAGTGAGAAGATGGGCAAGGGGGCACTTTTACATTTGTGAATTAAGTTGTACTTGAATAGAATAGTATGTCAACTCTGAGATCTGGCAGAGAGCGTACTAGGTGTGTTCTGTAAAAGTAAACTCTTTAGTTTTGTACGATATGGTTTAATTACAAAGTGGTTATAGAATGAGTTGTATTATCTGTATGTTGTGATTAGTTGTGGTGTCGTAATGCTCCAGCGGGGTTGAGGTAACCCTAAGTTGGGGCGTTACGGTGATTGTATCAGAGAAACTCAAGGAAGGAATAATTCTGATTTTAATGCTGAAGGCCAAGATGGGCACAACTCATAGGTAAATGTAGAAGAGCACTCCACTGGAAATAATAATCATGTAACGAATAGTGGATTACTAGAGGCTTGTCAGATACTCCAGCAAGTTGTAGATGAAATAAGGCAAATGGGTGAAAATCCCTCTTTAGATACAAATGTGCACGAAGTAGTGAATGAAGGTAATGTTAGAGGTGTTGAGCAACCCCAGGAGATGTTGAATACTGCTCAGGTGTCGGGAGATGGGGGTCTTACCCTTGATAGGTTTGTTAAACTGATAAAGAACCCATTTTTTAGGAAGCCTAATCCAATGATAGCCGAGGAATGGTTGGCTAGAGCGGAGAAATTTCTTGATACCGCTAGGATTCTGAATTCTCAGAGATTGGTGTATATTACCTTTATGCTAGAGGCTAGTGCAGAAAGATAGTGGAAACTGATATCTATGAAGTGGATACGGGAAGGAGTCCCGTCAACCTGGGAAAACTTTAAAAAGAATTTCACTAATAAGTATGTTCCAGCGGTGACCCATGAGAAGAGAGAAGTAAATTTGATAAAGTTTGAACAGCGAAATATGTCAGTATCAGTTTATGAATCACAGTTTACTGACTTAGCTAGATTTTGCCCTCCATCTGGTGGATACAGAAGAAAGAAAAGTAGGAAAGTTTGTTAAAGGTTTGAATAAAGATCTTAGGGATAATTTGATCCCTTTGTAGTTACAAACTTATATGGCAGTTGTTAATAGAGCATTGGCTACTGAGAATGATCTAGAAGAGCAAAAGAATGTCGATACAGAACTATTTAGAGCACCATCATACGGTGGACAAGGAAACCGTAATAGTGGGAATGTGAACCCTGGTGGAAGGGGTCAAGGGAATACTTGGCAGGGAAATTTTCAAAGGGCTTTACACGGAAGAAATCATAATTACTATGGAAACGGTCAGGGAAGAGGTCGAGGTAATCAAATGAGTGGTTATACTGGTAGTCAAGTTAGTTTTGTAGCATCATCCCCAGGTGATAATAATAAAATGAGAAATCAGACTGAGATATCAAACGCGCAACCGCCAAAGCAGACAAGAATTGAAGACTGATGTTCATATTGTAATTGGACTGGACATACAGAGAATGAATGTCGTAGAAAGATGGGCTTCTGTATTAGGTGTGCTCAGCCTGGACATATCGGGAGAAATTGCCCTTATTTTGGAAATCAAGTTGTGCCTCGAGATCACCAGGGTAGAGGGAATTTGCTAGGGTATGCTGAGAAGCCAAGAGTTCAAGGACGAGCATATACATTGGAATCTCAGGAGGTACAAGATACAAACGGAGTTATTGAAGGTACACTCACTATTTTTCAATGTGTTGCTAGAGTACTACTTGATCCTGATTCTACCCATTCGTTCATTACATCATATATGGTGCCCATGTTACCCCAAAAACCTGAATTGCTACCCTATGTGTTGGAAGTTATTACTCATCTAGAAGAAAGTATTCTAGTTAGTCTGATATATAAATCTTGTGCAATGATTGTGGGCCAGCATACGGTATATGCTAACTTGATTATTTTGCCTATGAGAGGATTTGATATATTGTTGGGGATGGATTGGTTGTCATCTAATCGAGCATCATTGGATTGTTTTCATAAGGTTGTGACATTTAATACATTTGAAGGAGAAGTATGTAAGTTCCAAGGTAGGAAGGATGGAGGTGTGAACACTACAAGAAAAACAGTATTTAGCGACGGTTTTTTAGCAACGGACCAATTTCCGTCGCTAAAAAGTACTTTTAGCGACGAATTTACCGTCGATAAAAGTCCGTCGCTAAAGATATTTATTGACGGAATTTTTTGTCGCTAAATATCTTCAGCGACGGATTTTTACCGACGAATGTTTACCGACGGTAAATCCGTCGCTAATTTGAATTTGAAAAATTCTTCCGTTTTGAAAAATTTCTTTTTTTAGAAAATAATTTTTAAATTACTTTTGGCGACGGACTTTTACCGACGGAATAAATCCGTCGATAAAAGTCCACCCTTAAAAATTTTTAATAACTTTTAGCGACGGACTTTTAACGACGGGTAAAATCCGTCGCTAAAAGTTACTTAAATGAACACAAACCCTAGTTGCATTATTTTCTTTCTCCCAGCCGCTCAACAGCCTTCTCTTCGTATTTTCTCTCTGCCTCTCTCTCTCTCTCTCTCCTCTCTACAGCACCCCTTGCCTCACCCCCTTGCCACCCCTGCCACCACAACTCCACTGACGTCAGCAACTAGGCACGCCCCGCCGGCGTACCACAAGAAAATATGTATTTTGCGACAGAGTTTTAACGACGGAAGGTATTCCGTCGCTAAACATCTCTTTAAGCGACGTAATATACCGTCGTTAAAAATCCGTTGCAAAAATACTATTACCGACGGAAGACACCGTCGGTAAAAGTATTTTGCAACAAAGTTTTAACGGCGGACTTTTAGCGACGGAATTACCGTCGCTAAATATTTTTTATAAAATTAGTAATTTTGAGTTTTTTTTAAATTATTTAAACGACGGAATAAAACCGTCGCTAAAAATTCTGTCGCAAAAGTCTTTATAATAAGACATTCACCGACGGAGTTTTAGCGACGGTCTAAAGATCCTCCATTTAAATTCAGATCTGGTTTCTTTCTCTCTTCCCGTTCTCTCTCTGAAATTCTGCTCCCACCCACCCACCGCCGTTCTCACCTCCGGCGACCCTTCTCTACGGCGACCCAGCTCCGGCGACACTCCCGTCCCCCACCCGACGCCGCGCCACCAAGCCTTGCACTCCGGTCGTGCCACAAAGCCCTCCACTGTCGCCGCGCAAGGAAGCCCACCACTGCCGCCGCACCACCAATGCCGGCGCCGTCGTACCCACCTCGAGATTTGTATGTCAATTGCCCTAAATTATCTGAATTATTTATGATGTCATTCACTTTGTTGTTCAGACGGATCTTGGCTTATTGAAGAACTTGAACTTGTTATCTCTAATTTTCCTTAATTCTTGACGAGGTAGGGAAGAAAACCATATTCGGTAGTTAGTCTGTAACACCGATATAGATCATGGTGACGCTGAAAGGTCATAGATTATGGGCCATTGCATGACATCAGGATAAGAAAGCCTCTGTATTGTTTATTCAATTCAACCGACCACTAAATTGAAGTAATTGAACCATAATTGAACCCTAAGTAAATCCTAAATTGAATGCCCTAATTGAATCGAACCCTAAATTAAACTAATTGAACCCCTAATTAAACCCTAAATTGATTGCCCCAATCTAACCGAACCCTAATTGAACCCTAAATTGAATGCCTCAAATCAACCAAACCTTAAATTGAATCAATAGAGCCCCCTAATTGAACCCTAAATTGAAGTAATTGAATCCTAAATTGAATGCCCTAATTGAATCGAACCCTAAATTAAACTAATTGAACCCCTAATTAAACCCTAAATTGATTGCCCCAATCTAACCGAACCTAATTGAACCCTAAATTGAATGCCTCAAATCAACCAAACCCTAAATTGAATCAATAGAACCCCCTAATTGAACCCTAAATTAAAGTAATTGAACCCTAAATTGAATGCCCTAATTGAATCGAACCCTAATTTGAACTAATTGAACCCCTAATTAAACCCTAAATTGATTGTCCCAATCTAACCGAACCCTAATTGAACCCTAAATTGAATGCCCTAATCCAACCAAACCCTAAATTGAACTAATTGAACCCTAAATTGAATGCCTCAAATCAACTGAACCCTAAATTGAATCAATAGAACCCTCTAATTGAACCCTAAATTGAAGTAATTGAACCCTAAATTGAACCCTAAATTGAATGCCCTAATACAATCGAACCCTAAATTGAAATAATTCAAGCGCATCGGATATGTGAATTTTGAACATTTTTTCCCATTTGAACATTGATCATTTGTTTGATAATTTTAGGTTGTTAATTGTGCGTTTTAGAATTGTGATTATTGATCGATGATTTTAGGTTATTAGCTGTGCATTTGAAGTAATTGCGATTATTAATTGATGATTTTAGATTGTTAATTGTGCATTGAGCATTTGAGATATTAAGATTATTGACGGAGGATGGGACCCAATTGGATTGAATGTGTGGTTTTTGTTAATTTTTATTGCATTGAGCATTTGAGAATTGAGAATTGAGATTGTTGACGGAGGATGGGACCCAATTGGATTGAGATACCTGTTAGTTAACGCAGACACGGACAGCACGTCTGATCGACGGTGTCCGACATTTAAAAAACAAATTAACGTATGCCGATGTGTCTGGAGGTGCGTGTCGGTGGGCATCGGACACGTGTCGGTATGTGTCGGACACGTGTCCGGAGGTGTCAGACACGTATCGGACACCATATCGACACCCTATATGAGGTGTCGGAATTGAGATTGTTGACGGAGGATGGGACCCAATTGGATTGAGATACCTGTTAGTTAGCGCAGACACGGACAACACGTCTGATCGACGGTGTCTGACATTTAAAAAACAAATTAACGTATGCCGATGTGTCTGGAGGTGCGTGTCGGTGGGCGTCGGACACGTGTCCAGAGGCTTCGTGGACGTGTCCAAAGGCGTCGGACACGTGTCGGTATGTGTCGGACACGTGTCCGGAGGTGTCAGACACGTATCGGACACCATATCGACACCCTATATGAGGTGTCAGAATTGAGATTGTTGACGGAGGATGGGACCCAATTGGATTGAGATACCTGTTAGTTAGCGCAGACACGGACAGCACGTCTGATCGACGGTGTCCGACATTTAAAAAACAAATTAACGTATGCCGATGTGTCTGGAGGTGCGTGTCGGTGGGCGTCGGACACGTGTCCGGAGGCTTCGGACACGTGTCCAAAGGCATCGGACACGTGTCGGTATGTGTCGGACACGTGTCCGGAGGTGTCAGACACGTATCGGACACCATATCGACACCCTATATGAGGTGTCGGAATTGAGGTTGTTGAATGTGCATTAAATTTAGGTTAGTTAGGTTAATGCGACATTTTTAGCATGCACCCCCTGGAATCTAATCGTGGCTCCAGCGCTGGCTATAATTACCCCTAATTAGTCCTGATTAACAATATTTTAGTAAATCAATTAACCCTAATTAGCTCTAACGAGCCTAATTAGTTTTAATTAACCCTAAGAACCTGATGAAATTCAAATTAGCTGTAATTACCCCAAATTAGCCCAAATGAACCCAATTATGCGCATATTGATTGTAGTTAGCCTAATTAGTCATAATGTGCACTAACATAACCCAATTACGCCTAATTAGCGCTAGTTAGGACTAATCAACACTACTCGGCACCATCAAAACCCTAATTAGGACTAAATAACCCTAATTAGTCCTAATCAACCCTAATTAGCTATAATTATCTGAAACTAGCCCTCATTAACATTAATTAGCCCTAACATAACCCAATTAAGCCTAATTAGCCCTAATTAGGACTAATCAGCACTACTCGGCACAATTAAACCCTAATTAGGACTACATAACTCTAATTAGTCATAATCAACCCTAGTCAGCTATAATTATCCGAAACTATCCCTCATTAACATTAATTAGCCCTAACATAACCCAATTAAGCCCAATTAGCCCTAATTAGGACTAATCATCACTACTCGGCACAATTAAACCCTAATTAGGACTAAATAACCCTAATTAGTCCTAATCAACCCTAATCAGCTATAATTAATAATCGTAATTAACCCTAATAACCCAGTTAGCCCTTGTACATCCCATAATTACTCCATGTTGCCCAGAGATGGTTCAATTACTCGTTGTTTACAAACCCTGCCTTCTTTATATTAATTGTTGTTTTGAGAAGTCCATTGGCAACGAGATGGTTCAACTCGTTGCCAACGAGTTCTATTTAATGTGGAATTGGTAACATATGCAACGATCATTCTGTAGTTTTGATATTTCGGAAAGATTCTTGCATATCTTATCAATTTCTGAACACATGCATGCATAGAAACCCTTAGTTCCCGTTCAAAGGTACTCATTACAAGGTAATGCCTTGTAATGAGCCTTTGGATGTCCAGTTTGGACAGTTTGGAAAAGCTAATTGTTTATAAAACAGTATTTTGACTCATGCTTTATGTTCTATGTCGTGGATATTTGGTACACGTTCTCGTGTGTTTCTCTGGGTGCATACAGATCTGGTGTTCTAACATCCGTCAAACCTTCCTGAGCAAGGTTAGATGAATGTTAGAACACCTAATCGATGTGGTGTACTTGGAGAAATGCGGGGAGGTGCTGCCGAATTTTCCACAGACATCGGACTAAGCATGAGTTATTCACTGTTTTATAAACATGTGCTTTTCTGAATGGGATAGGACCACTACCTGTGTCAAGAGTGGAGGGGAAATATGTAGACATGTTGTAACATTCATGCATTGATATTTACATCGGCAATGCCTAATCACTGGTCATTATTGAAGGTGGTATACAGTACGATAATTCAGTCGTCATGTCAGTCGATCGAAGTTGGATGAAAAGGAAGAATGCTGAAGATTTTGAGTGTCGCGTTGACGAATTTCTCGACTTCGCTTATGCGCATCCTGCACATGTTGACCTTGATAAGATAAGGTGTCCGTGCGGTAGATGTGAGTTGTTGCACTGGAGAAAAAGAATTGAAGTAAAATGGCATCTTCGTCGGTACGGTTTTATGGGTGGATACACAAGGTGGACGCAGCACGGGGAAACGATAGTATTGTCGTCCAACCTGGCTAGTCAAACTGAAGTTAGGGAGGAGGCACGATATGATTTCCGAGATATGATTATGGATGCTGGGCATGCTAATGTTGACTGGGGTAACGACAGTCCACAACCGCCGAACGAGGGGGCTCATCAGTTTTATGAGTTGTTGAGAGCTGCGGAAGAGCCGCTGTGGGATGGAGCTCCGAAACACACACGGCTGTCTGCGGTTAGTAGGTTATTACAGTTGAAATCAGACCACGGGCTGAGTGAGAAAGGTTTTAACGAGTTTGTTACCTTCATCAAAGAAATACTGCCCGAAAGTGAAAAGCTACCGCCGTCGTACTATGACGCGAAGAAGATGATGAGGAAACTTGGGTTGAGCTATGACCGGATAGATGCGTGCAATAACGATTGTGTATTATTCTGGAAAGAGAATAAGGATTTGTCATTATGTCCAGTATGTGATCATTCGAGGTACAAACCGGACAAAGGGAAGAAGAAAAACATTGCATGGAAGATATTGCGATATTTCCCGGTCACACCACGGCTTCAGAGAATGTACTACTCCTCCAATACAGCTGAACATATGAGGGCTCACCGTGAGACTCGCAGCAACGATGCCGATGTGCTGACACACCCAGCTGATGGAGAGGCGTGGAAGGAGTTTGACCGCAGGCATCCAGTCTTTGCTCAGGAAGTTCGGAATGTTAGACTTGGTCTGGCAACCGATGGGTTCAACCCTTTCGGTCAGTCTACCACGCCTTACTCCTGTTGGCCTGTTATTATTGTCCCTTACAACCTTCCACCAGGCATGTGCATGAAGAAGCCGTATATGTTCTTGTCGTTGCTTATTCCGGGGCCGAAGAGTCCCGGTAAGGACATAGATGTGTATTTAAGGCCGTTGATTGATGAGTTAAAACAATTATGGAATCATGGAGTCGAAACATATGATGCATCCCTTAAACAAAATTTTCAGATGAGGGCTGCTTTGATGTGGACTATACATGATTTCCCCGCATTGGGAATGACGTGTGGCTGGAGCACACATGGGAAGCTAGCATGCCCTGCTTGTATGGGCGTGAACCCCGGTCATACGTTAAAGCACGGCGGAAAGGCCTCGTGGTTCGGATGTCACCGTAAGCTTTTGCCACCGGGCCATCAGTTTCGTAGGCAGAAGGATAAATTTGACGGGACAATCGAGCGTGAGGTTGTCACACTGGACTACCCATCTGGTGAAGAAGTACTCTCACACCTGGAGGCACTTGATACTGACATACCACACGGTAAGGGTGTGCCGGATCAGAAGATTGCAGGGTTCGGGAAAGAGCACAACTGGAGAAAATTTTGTATCTTCTGGGAGTTAGCCTACTGGAGGACGCTCGTTATCCGAAACAACATGGATGTGATGCATATTGAGAAGAACGTTTTTGATAATGTGTTCAACACAGTGATGAATGTCAAGGGCAAATCGAAAGATCACCTTAAAGCGAGAAGGGATCTACAACAGTTGGGTGTACGCCGTGAATTGCATCCTCGGACAGTCAGTGGGAGGACCATACTTCCGAAAGCACCTTACTGTCTAGACAAGAAACAAGTGGAGAAGGTCTGTCAGTGGGTTAAGAATTTGAAGCTTCCGGATGGGTTTGCGTCCAACATATCTCGTTGTTGCAATGTATCGGAATGCAAGTTCCAAGGGATGAAGAGTCACGACTGCCACGTATTCATTCCTATTGCCTTCCGGGGACTGTTGCCACGGGTTGTTTGCGAGACTTTGACTGAATTATCTCATTTCTTTCGAGATATATGCGCTTCTACGATCCGGGTGAGTAACATGGAAGTGCTTGAGAAGAACATTGTGGTGACGATTTGCAAGCTGGAGAAAATCTTCCCACCTTCGTTCTTTGATTCAATGGAGCATCTGCCTGTTCACTTGGCATATGAAGCTAAGATGGGTGGACCCGTGCAATATCGGTGGATGTATCCCTTCGAGAGGTAATCCTTAAATTGTTATAGTTGTTCGTTTACACTTAATGCGACATCTGTTATCATTGATATTCCACCTAACTCGATTCGCTAAACTTCTAGGTTCATGTTCCATTTAAAGAAAAAAGTCCGTAATAAGGCTCGGGTTGAAGGCTCAATTGCGGAGGCTTACGTAATGGAAGAACTTGTAAACTTTTGTAGTCAATATTTCGGGCCTAATGTTGGTACAAGGTTAAATCAACTAGGCCGAAATGACCCGGATCAAGCACAAATTTGGAAGGGCAATTGTCAATATTCAAGCAGCCAGGGAGTCCGTTCGGCCGAACGTATACTCGATGGCTAACGGATGAAGAGTACAGTGCTGCAACAATATATGCCCTTCTAAATTGCGATGAAGTTTCGGCATTCGTTGAGTAAGTTAAAGTCTTAATTCACTTACATTGTTGTACATAATTGAAAGTGTGTGTTAAGTGAGTCAACTATATTGGTTTGCAGTGAGTTCGATGCGGAATCTTTAATCACTGATCCCGCTGGACTTGAATCTCATCGAAAATCACAATTTGTACAGTGGTTCAAAATTCGTGTAAGATTGTTTAACGAAATTATATTATGTGTTATATACAGTTCTGTGGCCAATTAGTATACTGATTTATCCTTAATTTTTACCGTCATCTACAATAGGTTCAGTCAATGGATAGACCAGTGGCCTCATGCTTGAAATTACTAGCCGAAGGCCCTAACAAACAAACATCCTGTTACGGAGGCTATATCATCAACGGGTTTAGGTTTAACGTAAAAGATGATGACCGAACAAAACAAACCCAAAACAGTGGAGTCTTGGTCAACGGCGACTGTTATGCCGAGAATTGCATGGATTTTTACGGAGAGCTAGATGAGATTGTTGAGCTAACATATCTGGGTTCCCAAAACCGCCTGGTAATGTTCAAGTGTACGTGGTTCGATGTCACATGCAGTAGAGGAATCCGTGTTAGCTCTCAAGGGATTGTAGATGTCAATGTCAAGTCAAGACTTGCATCAGACGAGCCCTTTGTGTTTGCTAGTCAAGCTGTACAAGTCTTTTACGCGGAGGACGTCGCCAATCCCAAATCTCATTGGTATACAACTATCAAGTCCAAGAAATTGCCCGTGACATATGACAGTGAGCTAGACTCCTTTCAAGCCGACCAACCACGTGTCTTGTTCCCTGTTGAGGTCAACAACGAGGAGGACGATCTTCCTCTTCCAACAACACTTCTTGTGGGAGAAGAAGTCGTAGATGATGACGCGGAAGATGTTGAAAGTGTTGGAGATGATGTGACCGAGTCTACTGATGAAGAGGATGAATTAGAAGATGAAGAGGACGACGAGTCCCACGAAGAAGAGGGCGACGAGGAAAGTGATGAAGATGATTCGCAAACTGAAAATGATTGACTTGTAATGTTGTAACATCACGGGAAAAATGTAGTAACATTTTAGAACTTGGTGTTTATTGATGTGTTTTTGCACATCCGTTCATATATATATATATATATATATATATATATATATATATATATATATATAGTGCCGATGATGATTTATGCCTAAATTATTGTTTTTCACGTGTTAATGTCTTTGTATATAATCTATATGAAGTCAGATATGGATAGGATACGGGCTATTCGTGGCCGGGCTGGACGCCGAGCTGCTTCCTCCCCGGTTAGTCCCACCTCGTCATTGCCTACTGATGACGAGGCACAGAGTGATCGCGGACAGCCATCGGGGGCCCAGCCCCAGCCGTCGCCGTCACCGTCGCCCCAGCCCGACGCAGATTCATCCCACACGCGCGTGCATTCTCCATCTTCCGTGGGTTCTACCTCAGGTATAGTTGATAACGGTGTTTCGTACATTTTCGCTAGCCTTATATTTGAACTGTATTAATGTCTGTGTTTTGTAGGATCTCGACGAGGCCGTGGTCCGACACGCGGGGTACGCATCGACCCCCAGCGTAAACAGAGAGTTACGCTCACGCAGGAGGGCCTGTAAGTACTAAAAATATCACCTCATGCCTTATATTTAAAATTTTGGGGTGTTAATTTATATTTGAACTGTATTAATTAATTTAATTACTTCTTTGGCAGGATCCTGGAGAATATTGCGAGGACGAAGATCGGCGTTCTTGTGAAGGGCCGATTCTTCGAGCCACGCCTGTACTGGAAGGACTGGGATGCCGCTGCGAGGGAGGCCCTATGGGAGGAGTGGCTGGTACGGTGAAGTATTTTTTTCAGCGTTAGTAAATGTTAAATTACAGTTTGTTTTATGTTGTTAATTTGTGTTATTGAATGCCTTACAGGAGGGGTTCACGTTTGACACGCCTCAGCAGCAGGTACTGGGGCAGCAGGCTTTCTTTGCCTACATCGGCAAGAATTACCGCCGATGGCTCCACGATGCACGGGACCGGGCGAAGAAGGCGCTGCCCGCGGGTGCCCCGATGACGGACATGGCGAGATATCCCCCACATTGGATATCTCACCGTGTATGGGGGGAGATGATAGATCGGTGGGCTGCGGATCCAGGTTGGGACGCCAAGAGTAAGAGCGGGACTGAGAACAGACAGAACAAAGATCCGACGCACACGGGGGGGTCGGTGCCACACGACATCGTCCGACACAAGAACGCGGTCGAGCACCCGGATCTGGAGGACGATGAGGTCGTAGCTCTGACGTATAATCAGACGCACGTGCGGAAGAAGGACAAGGACGAGACGCACCGGGCGGGCGACTATATTTCAGATATTGCCCGGCGGATCGATGTGAGTCAATTTATTTAAGTTAATGTTTTTTCTTTCTATCCTCAATGTCTGTTTCGTTAATTAATGCCCTAACATATCGTTAAACCACTATTTTTGCAGGCCTCGTATGAACAGCTAAGGGGGTCCGAGCAGCAGTCCGGACAGCCATCAGCGTCCACTAGTACGGCTGCGAGTACTGGGGGGTTGAAGCGATGGCTGGATACGCCGGAGGTCGTGAATCGGCCGAAAGGCCGCATACGCGGCCTGCCTAGCACGACTGCTCGTGCCGTGATAGGAGCGTCCTCACCCCCTGCTGCCCCTCCACAGACACCGGCTCCTCGGCCTCAGTTGGACGACGAGGAGATCCAGCGCATTGCTACAGTGGTGTGCCGGATGATCAGGGAGCAGGGCACTGCTGGACAGGCCGCCCCGGCCCCGGATCAGCAGGATCCAGATCCGGGACTCGGGAACCCCTGATGAGCCCCTTCCCGTGCCCGTTCCTAGCTTCCCCCCCCCCCCGTGCCCGGCTTGTACTCTTCTCCCCTCTCCTAACCGGCTATATCCGGTTCCCGGCTTGTACATATATGAATTTTTTTTATTATAAATTTTTTTTATAATTGATTATATATATTTCTTTCTGTATTGATTATTGCGCGTTGTTGTTGAGATTTGAAAATTGTATTACAGGTTTGGGTAATTGAAAAATTAAAAAAAAATTGACTTTTGGCGACGGATTAATTCCGTCGCTAAAGTATTCCTACAATCAGTTATTTAGCGACGGAATATTCCGTCTCAAAAATATAAATCCGTCGCTAAAGAATATAATTCGCGACGGAATATCCGTCGCTAATTAAAATAAATCCGTCGGTAAAAATGACATATTTAGCGACGGATTTAAAAATTCCGTCGCTAAACTATTAGTGACGGGCTTTTATACGAGGGATATTTAGCGACGGTGAATCCGTCGCTAATTCTTTTAGCGACGGATTTTTGGCTTTTAGCGACGGATTACCCCGTCGCTAAAACCCTGTTTTCTTGTAGTGGTAACAGTCACGCACGCCCGACTGTACAGCCCCACGCTCCTCTGTCCCGCCGATCTCCACTGTCGCCGGCCACCGCATGGTGGCTATTTTGACACGCCCGGCTGGACGTATGTTTCAAAGAAGGACTTAAGCTTCAGTTCACTTTTAAGTCAATCTCGCATTTGTTAATTATCGGATTTAATGAGTTAATTTCTAGTACATGTGTTATATGAAGCAACTGTTTGTTGTTTGCTCGTTGAAGGTCTTGTTGGCTTTTAAAATAGACTACGCGTGAAAATCCGCAACACGATGCCGATGTTACCTAGTTTCAACATCCCATTAGGAACCATGGGAACAAAATCAATAACTGAAACGCTAGAGCTATATTATTTCCCATGATTGATTAGGAGTCATTTTAGATTTTCTGAATTGGAGCCTTTTAAATGGTTTTGTTACAATTTTTTATTCAGCTGGCTCATGCTTTATGAGAAGACAATAGCCATTTGAAGCATTTTCATTGTTGAATTTTGGCTCTAGACCTATAGTGAATAATAATATTGTTCCTATAGTTCTTGCCCCCAACTGTGATTAAGGACATGATAATATGTCAAGACTTGTAACAGGTGATTTGGTGAATGCTTGATATATTATAGTTCTATATCAAATAATCTTCTGATAGGGTCATTCTCGGATGTGGCATATGTGATGGCACCGAGCCTCAAATGGACACAGTTATACAGAATCTAGTATATTAGGCACCTGGAGCAATAATTGTCGATATAAGAAGCAGAAGTATGCTTCCCCTTCAAGATACTATAGAAGGCGATTTATGTGCTATTCAAATCGCAAGTGCAACTAGTCACTATCGTAGGGTGTTTGTTGGAGTTGAACCTTAGCATGGGCACCTGGTGAACCAAAGGATCTTCTTGTCCATGTGAAACTACTGTATGCTTTTAGCTTTCAAGAAAGTGGCGGCGGTGGGGATTGGGGATGAGGATGGAGCTTATTGTTGGCCTAAGTATGGCTTTTTAGTGAGTTGACCAGAAGATGC